>CAJNOP010001544.1:0-25063 GCA_905250075.1 Rotaria sp. Silwood1 | reverse complement strand
TATTGACTTGATTGTCGTGGACACACGTCGAATTTTCGACCAATTCTTTGCCCATTGCTTGTGTTGATCTTTGTTTCTACAGAAAACAAAGATGGTATCAAGTTGAGGCATATTGTGAATAAGGGGCACAGTCTTTTCGCCAAGTGCACCAGAAACGATTAAAAATATTTTTTCATCTTTGATACTTTTCATATATTCGAAGCACTGATCAGCATCCGTAAATACTTCCACTGTATTAACAATATTTCGAAGTTGTGCGAAAGAATTTTTGAAATCTGCGTTATTCTCATCGATTTTAGCGTCGAGCCAGATCAAAAGAAAATTTTGTACAAATCGTACCGGTCGTGATCGAACGGATGATGATAAAGCTGCAGCAACAGTGGTAGTTGTTGTAGCAGTGACTAGTTTTGATGTCACCGATGTCTTCTTCATATTGTCTGTAGCCGTGCTCGTGCTACTAGTTGCGGAAGATGTCTGTTTGTCCATGTTGTATATAGTTGTAATCTTTGAATATTACAAGAATGAATGAATCAATACTCCTTGATAGCTGAATAGAATGTGAGTGACGAGAACAATCACAATCACACTCACACTCAGTGGAATCTATAGACATCTGAGAAGGTACCAACACAACATTATAGCTGCCAAACAATTCTTAATATAGCCAAGAGATATAATCGCCCTTTAAAAATTTCATCCTCAAACCTTAAGCATGCAAGTCTTCTTGGCAAGGACTCGCTCACTGTAACACAGCGCAACTAATTAGTGCAAGAATAAGCAACAGGGAAATAGAAAATCGTCTATGCATAAATGAATATGGTAAGCTGTTATTGGAAGGTCAAACAAAGTAAAGTTGCATTCTATTCTTTGCCAATGAGTTTATACGAACCTAATACTTTTGTATCTCTAAACAATTCATTGAAACGATTGGAGAGTGCTTTTCAATCAAATCGAACCGACTCTTGCAAAATCTTGACTAAAAAAGTGGCTTAAATCGTTGGTTCAGTTCGGTTTGTAAGAGTCTATCAAATATCGATGAGCTTTTGTAATACCTAGTACAAAACTCATTTTATCGTCTTCAGTTTCAAAAGAGGCATCACTATCGAGCGTCATGTTATTTGAAACAAAAAGCTTTAGATATGAATGATTAAAGTCATGCGGAAAGACATCAAATCACATCAAACAGAATTCGCGTGAATAGTATAACACTACTATGATAGACACTTTATATGAATCATGAATCTATCTGAACTCTTTAATTCGAGTGCTCGCGACTAGCCGGTTCTCATTCTGACAGAAAAAGAAGATGAATAGCATTGATGACAAATGTAATGAGTGTCATGCACCTCATGGCACTTTTCATTTGTTTAAAATTTTTTTTCTCCCTCGTTTCCTAGATATGGGAATCGTTTGCTTCGAAATGCCGAGATCAGCAAGAAATCAATATGAGCTTTTTTCAAAAAAAAACACAATCGAATATTCAAAATGCAATCGTAATGTCTATGCCTGTGAACATTTCAACGCCATGAGCATGCCTTTACTAACAGCTAACGCAAAATTCCTCAAAGGTTTTTGCACAATTGATGACTTGCTATTCTGTAGTATCACTTTTGCTGTCAACTTTTGGAACCTCCAGAAAAATTTTTGTATATCAATCAATAACTCATGAAGGTATCTGCTACCTACGTGCGTGTGATTAGTTTTAATCAAACATTTTGGTCGCTGTAAATAAAGACTTTTGATTTCGTATTTGATATTTTCGCTTTGGATTCAGTTTGTCAAGATTCAAATAGATTTTGAAGATACTTCTACATAAGCAGAAAAAGTCTATAATAAGAGATCATTTTTCCTGTTAATTTAAAATAAATTTGAACTATCGTAGTTTAATTTATTTTAAATATAAATGATACAAAATTAAAATAAATTAAATTGCATACAACTTTAATAATTTTTCAATTTTAAATGGTAGGACTAGTTTACATGTAGGAGCTACTTCACTTAAGACTATCGATTACATATGTTGAACATTCTCAATTGGAAGTTTTTTCAAAATCACCTTTGGGTTAGAGGTGTTACTTTATTTTTACTTTTCCTTATAAAAAACAATAACATAAATAAAACCTTTATCTTTATAAAATAAAAGTCAAGAAAATCTTTATTTTTAAAAAATAGATGTAGATGAAAAAAATCAAATTTTATTTTTTTTGAAAATTAAAGATAATTGATATCTTAATATATAAGTTAAAACTGAAGACTTTTCTTATTTATATTTATAAAAAAAAGGTAAAATAAATAATAAAGAAAATTTTTTCTGTGTGAATATAATCTTTAATTTTTACCAAGTACTTCACAGAAAGTTATGATACCATAGATGAAAATCAAATACAAGGAGAGTTTTTAGATCTATTTTTTCCATGTATAAGTTTGACTTTTTAATAATATCACATGTCGAAATGATGTTGATGATAAGAAAGAATATTGATTAATATATCCTGCTGTTATACTAGGTATTTGTCTATTTCTTCGTCACAGATGAAGAATCTTTCTTTATTATTTATTTTATGTTTATTTATGAAAATAAACAATTCATGTATCTTTATTTTATAAAGTAAAGATAAAGTAACACCTCTACTTCAGGTAATTAAAATGCCTCACGTCCATGTCATTTCGTTTTTTGTTGTTTGTAACTACTTTTAATATTCAATTTTAATTTTATTTCTAATATAATAATGTTGAAAACCAAATATACTTACATGATAAGTGGTACTGGAGTGTGCAAGTTTTGTTTTGTATGCTTGCAATCAGTTTTGCTTCGTATTTATCGTTGACGAAATTACTTGGTTTTTTCCCCAGCGATGTATGTTTATGTAAATCAATGAAGCACGACATTTTCATCAGGTAGGTAGTTATTTTTCATGATTGTATTCTTCACCATATGTATTTCGTTCTTTCAATGTTTTTTCTCTTTTTTTGCCTTTCTTCACGTTTCATGTTGTTACGATGAGAAAATATACACTGATATTTGTGTATTCGAATGCATTACACTTGTATTTCGAAATATATTTCCCATGAGTAAACAAAACAATAGTTAATGAATGATTTTGTTTTAATTTTAATCGATGAAAATATATGTAAAAATGAATAATAGAGTCATCGACATCGTTTTAAAAATATTTGAGACATTTCGTGAGCTCCGTTCACATCATCAGCCAAAGAACAATTTATAAAACCAGTCGGAAAATATCAATAGCAAAAAAAATTAACACCAAGTCATTGAACCGAAAGAATAACTCATTATATTCGATTTCGTTATAAATATTTAGTAACTGTTTGTATAAGTTGTTTTTTTGAACTGATGATCTGAACGGAGTTTACGAACGATCTCCAACATGATTACAATGATGTCTATGATTCTATCATTCATTACATTACAGAGTGTGAAAGTGTAGACAACAGTCTTTTGTTTATGTTACATCGGATATCTGTCGAACCCAGCAGTTTTTTACAATGTCTCTTACTATCTAAGTGGAAACAATTTATACCTCATCGTTATGCTCATTTGGTGATAAGACCAAAGCTCTTTTAAATGTTTTTGCTTTGTTGACGTCTTTTGGTTCGTGTTAATATTGAAAAATAGATGTTTTACGTTACGCATGCAGCTTGACTTCCTTAAGTTGGATAGATCGTCTTGAATTATATGATAGTCTGAAGTTATAGATCTTTAATCTATATATGTATCTTAAAGTCTTTTTGAAATGTCGATTTCTAGATCGTAGATATGTCGCTATATTCTATCACCTTTAATGAAACATACGACAAAGATATGAGAACAATAAAGAATAATCTACGAAATGAACAAAAAATAAAATAAATAAATATTATTCACTTTTATTCAACAGAACGAATACTCTTGTTTCTATTGATATATATATCTTATGTGAATCCGGTGACAAATAGAAGTAACTCGTGCACGTCTAAAATTAGTTTATTTATTTTCACTTTCACATATATATAAACATTTCTAATGTGAAAAGAGGATTGATGACATGGACATTTTGAGTATTCTATTACCCTCACTCTAACTAAAGTGATGGTTTCTTATATTTACTTTTTTTTTTATATCGATGAACTATGAAGTTGAACTTGTCTCGAGCGATGTATAGACGAAAGAGTTCATCTTTTCTTTTCTGTAGTAAAAATAAAAAAATAACATCATCATTCAAGTATACGCTGGATGTCTTTACGAATATGAAAGGTTATCGAACGAAAAAAGTTATTGATGACTGCATGATTATATTGGATTTTTTCCTGCAATTGCAGATATCACAAGCAAGAGAACTTCTATGACAGTTGCCTTTTTTTCTTTCATATTTATATATATGTTGTGGTCAAAATTCAAATTCAGTCAAATTTTAAATTTGCCTAGACAAAATTCAAATTTGAATTTTGTCTAGGCAAAATTCAAATTTGAATTTTGACTAACATTATATTGGTCAAAATTCAAATTTGAATTTTGCCTAGACAAAACTAAAATGCTGTTATAGTTAATATAGAAAAATAAAATTTTTGTACTTCGACGGTGTGGGTGTGGGTGTACGTGTGGATGGATGTGGGTGTGGGTGTGAGTGTGGATGTGGGGTGTGGGGTGTGGGCGTGGGGTGTGGGTGTGGGTGTGAGTGTGGTTCAGCTGAAGACTTACATGGACACCCACACCCACACCCACATCTACATCCACACCCACACCCACACCCACACCCAGACCTACGTCCACACCCACCCACACCCCATACTATGGGTTATTTAATTTCAATCTGAATTTAAACAGAAAAAAGAGCACTTGATTTCAAATTGAATTAAGGGACTAAGGGAATTAAGGGGACTAAGGGGACTAAAGGGACTAAGTGGACTATTCAATGGGGAAGCGTGTTTTCCCACCTAACACACCTTTTATTTCAGCGTCGCGGCGTGGGAGCGCGAAGCACCCCCCGAAGAGCCGCGACCCATGCACGTCTCTGTGTACACCATTATTCCTACCCTTAGTCCGCTTAGTTAGTCCCCTTAGTCCCTTTAGTCCCTTAGTCCCCTTAGTCCCTCTGTCTTGGTAAAAATGGGGTGTTGTTTTTTATTCAAAATTCAATTTGAAATAAAAAACCCATAGACTCACCCACACCCACACCAAGTGTCATTCAAAGAGGGGTGGCTGCTCAAATATGGACAGGGCTGTCGCGAAGGGTTAAAGATTGGGGGGGGGGGTCGAAAAATTTTTCGAGTATTTGTCAAAAAATTCTATAAATTATCGGCATTTTGAAAAAAATTTTGGAAATTTTTCAAAAATTTTTTAAGATTTTTGAAAATTTTTTGTGAGTTTTTGAAAGTTTTTCGAAGATTTTTGAAGAATTTTTGAAAATTTTTCGAAAATTCTTCTGAAATTTTTGAGAATTTAATAAGAATTTTTTAAAACCATCAAGGAAAAAAAACAAAATTTCCGAAGGTTGGGGGGTGTGACTCCCCCGTCCCCCCGGTCGCGACAGCCCTGAATATGGATTAAATTATTCTAGAACTCACATAATATTTGTTGGAAACTATTGTTAAATAAAAATTTCTTGATATTACAATTGTATGTCTTTCTTCGTCTTCTTTTACTGACTATAACAGCATTTTAATTTTGTCTAGGCAAAATTCAAATTTGAATTTTGACCAATATAATGTTAGTCAAAATTCAAATTTGAATTTTGACTGAATTTGAATTTTGACCACAACATATACATATATTTCAGTGAGTAAAATCAATATGTAGGTAGAATATGTACAGAGATGAATACTGAAAAAAGGCAAGGTTAGTTTTTTTTCTTTCTTTTTGCTTGATTGCATCTCATCAAGATCATTTTCTCATTATCTGTCTTCCTGTTTTATAACGAATCGATTAATGACGGTAGAGAACAAATTGTCAAGAGATGGAAAAAAGATATTCTTGATACTTCTAGGCTTAAAAAAGAGAAAGTTCGCAACTCGATTGCTTGGTTGTTAGTTGATGATACAATGATGATGATGCAGCCTATCTGGTTACATCTCTAAATAAACACAATCGATAGGTTTCATATTTCAATCAGTTTATGCTACTAGCCGAAAACGAAAACGTCTGTAGAGTTGAACCTAAAACGAAGTTCATACTGAGCAGTCTCTACTAAATGGTCAAGATGAACTGAAAAAAAAATTTGACGATTATCCAGAAATCAGCAACAAAAGTCATATGATAGACAATCCATCTATTTTGATTGATTTCTGAAGGAATAATGCGTCAACGTGGTATCGTCAACGAAAATTTCTATCAAGTCGAAGAACAGTGGTCAATATGGAATATCGATGTATGAAATGTATTATCATGTCTAAGCAAGGAACTCTAAATGCGAGATAATATAAGACACCATTAGATATATGTAGAACGTCATCTATTAACATATGCGAAACTACCACAAACATTCATTCTTGGATGAAGAATAATCGGTCTTCTATTGAGAAAATCTTCATATATTATTCGAACTTTAAAGTATTGCAAATTGTCCTAGAGAATAATGTCATTCAGATAGTTAAGTATACCGGGTATCGGCGTGGATGTTTGCAAAAAGAAGACTCACATCTACACGCACACCCCATCCACCCACACCTTTCGATTGAATCATGCATCGTAATGGAAATTTCAATTTAGAACAGGTGTGCAGCACTTTGCAAAATGAATAGTTGGGTGTGGGTGTGGGGATTTAAAAGAAGACAACACCCACACCCTGTCAAGTTCTCTATAAGACCAAATCATTTTTCTAGTTCAAGGTTATCATGCAAAATCAAGATCTAGTTCTTGGTCTATAATAGCCAATTAAGATATTTATTGCCTTTACGTGTCTTTTTGTAGTGGAGAAAAACTTGACTTTTCATCGCTATGTCATTATCATTTTATGGATGGTTTATGACAACCAGTTTCAATGAAGAAATGGTTACCGATCACAAAATAGGTCACTATATATCGACCTTTGTCAGAAATTGGTCATAAGATATGGCTAAAAAATGCACTATTTGCGAGCTCTTGAATATGTAAACATGGTGTTCAAATGTGACTTACATTGAAAACTACTGTCCATTTTTTAGATGGATTTCTGTAGAAAGTAGGTTACATCCTTACCATTAGTTCTAAGAATCATTTGAGATAAAATACAACAAATTCAATCAAGATGAAAATTTATTTTAGAAAGATTTTTTGCAAATTTAACATAAAAAAAACAATAGTATCAGTTTATTGTATTTCACGATTGCTTGTTAAAAAATCATCCACTTTGTGATCTTTTAATTGTGGTCTAGCTTCATACGTTGTAATGACTACTTCAGATTTTACTTCCTATACATGAAAAAAATCATACAGAATCATATTGAAATATAACATTCACTTACACCAAGATATTCACCACGAAGACCAATATAATAAATACGAGTTGTTTCATCATCGAAATTCGAAGGAAAATATAAAGATAAATGTGTTACACGTGAAAAATGTGATGGACTAAAATAGATATTTGATTAAAAATTTTTTCAAAAAATCAAGATATTTACTTGACTTGATAAGCTAATGTACCGAATGGATCATATGTAAGTGAAATTTCTTGATGAGCTTTTCCATGTGCATTATCAAAACGTAATTCAGGTAAATTACTCCATTTATTCATATATATATATATATATAAATCATAACTCCTACTTGACTAAAATAATTTATCCACATACAATTTAACTGTATTTGGATGTGATGAACCATTTTCACCAATAACACATAGGCCAGTTATTTTTACAGCACCATTAAATGGTATACTGAAAAGTAATTCTTGTTCATCATCACTTTCAACTACCTTTCAAAAAAAAAACACGTATTCATAGTATTTTATTTGAATAAATCAAATACAAAATATACTTTTGATCGATCAAGTCGTTCTTCCCATGCTCGAAATACATCTTTACCGGAACCATCATGTTTTTCATTATAACATTGTAAATTATATTTATCAATTTTTGTATATAAATTCCATTGACCAACATTTGTTTCATCAACATGTTGGCATGTATGTGAACATGAATGTTGCATATTTATCTGAATACAATAAAGAAAAATAATTCCTTTCTTTTTATGATATTTTTTATGGAACGATTTATTTTATATCATCAAGAAAAGAAATTACATAATGCACAGATGAACAAAACAACAACAACATTGTTTTATGTACGTCCTTTATGTTTTTTTTTGATGAAGTAACATACTACTTTCATCTCGTCGTCGTTTAGTCATTGAATTTCTTGGATCATAAACAGTTAATAATTCAGCATTTGTATAAATATCTTGAACATTATCTAATAATTCTTGAGATACAAAAGTATGTTTTAAAAATGGTGTTTGAACTTTATCAGCTATTTGTTCTGATTGTGTTACATTTAAAGGTTCACTAGTTTGTTCATCGTTAGCAGTATGAACTTTTACACGAAATCTTTCTAATAAATCAAGTGTCTAAAAAATTAAATTCGAATATTTTATTCGGTACAAAAATAACTGATGAACAAACTTGAGATTCTCTTGAATTTGAATGACTACTATGATGTTTTTTATTGTTTCATCTTGTACCTGCCATTAATTCATCCATTAATGTAGTAGTACTTGAGATAACTGGTTGAATAGATGAGGGTGCAGCTAAATTTGAAGTAAACTCATAAAATATGATTGTCAGTTAAAAATAGGATGAATATCCTCATGCATCCTTGAAATATGAAATAGATCTCGGTAAGACCGAAAAAAAGTTCAATACTTTCGAATGGATTTATCCGTTCAAACTGGAATTCTTAGGATATACTAAATATCATTAAACAATACTTACGTTCTGTTTCTACTTGAACGACATTTTCTGATGATTTGGGTGTGGTTGCTGATGATGACTTTTTTGTTTGTTTTAATTCTTTTTTTAATCGTTCAATTTCAAGTTTAACATTTTCATTTCTATCAAAAAAAAAGACAATACTAAATCAATCTAAATATTTTTGTTGTATTTTATATTTACGATTTTGTTGGTGAAATATCTTTTTGATTATCATCATCATCATCATCAATACCAAGTTGAAGTGTTTTTTTTTCTTTTCTTGCTGAGCTAATTTTTTTGCATTCAATTTTTGTCGTACTCGATCAAGTTCTTCTTTATCAAAATCTGCATCACTTTTTTCTTTTATTTTAAAATTTTGTTTTTCTATTGGTAATTCTTCATTATTTTCATTTAATTCAGCTGTATTTTTACTTAATGTTGAATCATTAGTTAAATCATGTGCACTTTTTCCCGTTCCTTTTTGTTTGAATGTCTATAAAACTATTAAATTAAGAAACGAAAAAACAAAAAAAGACAAATGAAATATATCTATACCATTGAAATTTTTGTTATTTCTTCTTCAGCTTCATTTCCAAATGAAAGAAGACCATAATTTCTAATTATAAAAAAAAACAAAGAATTTCAAATTCTTGTTTTAACTTCATAGAAAAATTCTACTTGATTGCTTTAGCTTGTACAGTTTCTTTCGATTTTTTATTTATTTCATCATTATCATCATCAATTATTTGTGATTTAGCTCGAAGTCGAGATACTATATTATCAAATGAATTTGATATAATCTATATAGATATAAAATATAATCTTTTAAAACTATAAATTTTTCTCTCATTTTTTTACTTCTGCTTTAATTATTTATGTTTATGTACTGGTATTTCACCAATAATTTCTCCTTCACCTAATTTCAACATATTAAATAATGTATTACCAACAACTTCGCCAAATAATGTATTCTTTTTATCAAGTTCTGGAGTACTACCCAAAGTAAAAAAGAATTGACTAGCATTAGTATTTGGTCCTTGATTAACCATACCAACAAGACCACGACGATTAAAACGTAAACGTGTATGAAATTCATCCTAAAGTTGTTTTTGGTTTTTTTTTTATATAGAAACAAAATAAAATTTAATTTAATTTATGATTTACTGCAAAGAATTCACCAGTTGCTGATTCACCTCCTTCACCTGTTCCAGTTGGATCACCACCTTGTGCAATAAAATTTGGTACAACTCGATGAAAAACTGTACCATCATAATAACCATCCATACATAATTGAACAAAATTTCGACATGTTAATGGACATTCTTTAGAGAAAAGTTCCTAAAAAAAAAAATAAAAACCATATTACTATTTCACATTTATTATATGGGGCACTACAAAAGTGTTTTTTTTTATTCGTCCGACTTTCCTAAATGTTGTGCATTGAGACCAATTGTTGAAATTCTAAACTTTCTAAAATACAAAATAAGAAGACTGAAGGGATTCGGTGTATAAAATCATATGAAATTATATGTCGATCGAACATCTAGAACTAAGACTTGATGAAAAAAAAACTTTTGTAGTGCCGTTTGTAAAAAAAAAAAAAAAGAAAGACACAAAATTCCGTACAATTTCAATATCACCAACAGTTGTATCTAAAACAACTTTGCCACGAGTAGCTGGCTCTTGAATGCAAATATTACTCATCTAAAATATCATAAATAAGTAGATATAAATATTGACTAAATGCGTTTATAAATAGAAAGAGATTCTCTTTTTTTTTAAAATTTAACGTCTATAGATGTATTAAATTAATACTATGTATCAGATTCTATTGAAATCCATTTGGATTATTCGATTACCAACGCCATAAATCTTCGCCTATAAAAGAAAAAAATATAATTTTAAATCTGTACGTAAAAATAAAAACTTATTTACACATTTCATCTAAATTTCGTTGAGCTGTCCATCCAAGTTCTTGAGCTGCTAATGTTGGATCAGCATAAACAAACAGTTGCAAGATCACCTGGACGTCGAGAACATTCTTTATAAGACATTGTTTTGCCTGATGCTTTTTCTAATGTTTTAATCATTTCTAATACAGAATAACCTTTACCAGTACCAAGATTATAAATCTAAATAAGAAAGAAAAAAAAAATTTAAATCATTATCTATTACTAACTTTTAAACCACAATTCATTTCAAATTATTTCATTGCTGCAATATGACCTATAGCTACATCAACAACATGTATATAATCTCGAACACCTATACAAATTCAATAATTTTTTAATGATAAGAAGATAAATTATATTTATTTGCTTATGTTTACCTGTACCATCTGAAGTATCATAATCAGTACCAAAAATATTAACATATGATAAACGACCAACACCTACGTGTGCAATGTATGGCATAAGATTATTTGGTTTACCAATAGGATCTTCACCAATTAAACCTGTTTTATGAGCACCAACAGGATTAAAATAACGTAAAAGAATGATATTCCATTCCTAAATAAATTAACAACAAAAAAAAATAGATTATTTTAATTTTAAAATACGAACAGGATGAGCAACTATTGTATCTTTAAGAATATGTTCACATATATATTTACTTTTACCATATGGATTAGTAATAGCATCACCAATACATGGATGTTTTTCATCAAGTGGTAAATATTTAGGTGTACCATAGACAGTAGCTGATGATGAAAAAAGAAAATTGTTAACATTAAATTCTTCCATACACTAAATAATATTCAAATAAATATATTTATTGAATAATTAGAAAACAATTACTGTAAGTAAATTAAGTAAACAACCAATATTATTTTTATAATATAAAATTGGTTTTTGTACTGATTCACCAACTGCTTTAAGTGCAGCACAACTAATTATTGCATAAATTAAATATTTTTTAAAAATATTTCGTAAATTTTCAATATCAAGACAATCAATTTTATAATTAATTATTTGACATCTAGTAATTTGTTCAACACGTTTTAAACATTCTAAAAAAGAAATTTTTTCTGAATAGAATCAAATTTTCTGTTTGATATTTTTTTTAATTTCACCTGCTGATGAATTATGTTCATTATCTACTACAATTGGTGCATAACCAGCTCTAATCAATTCCATAACACAATGACTACCAATAAAACCAGCACCACTAGGTACAAGCACGTATTGTTTCTTTTGGTCACCTTTATAGAAGCATATATTTTATAGGTTCTTCTTTGAATTTATCATTGGATTTACAAACAAGTTATTGAAAAGTAATTTAACAACATTGTTTAAGAGTTATGAACCGGCTTTGTCTAGGTCTGCAAATTGGTTCTCAAACTTTTTATTTTTATATAATTTTGTAAGGAACAACCTCACCTTCTGTTCTATACAAAAAATTGCTAATATAACGTATCTCGTAACTCTTAAACCAAAAGCCGAGTTCTCGGTTAGGGGAAGATCTGCTGCAGCAAAAGGATTGGTTCATTACTTCTCTGTAGATACAAAGTTTTTCAATAATTTACTATTTATAAATTCATTTACCAGTTGCTGCTGTCATTCTTTAACTTGTCAATTTACCAGAATAATCTAAAACCAATTATACAGATAACTATTTGATTATTGCAAATAATTCTTTATTTTATGTGCGAAGTATATGAATAGTTATTGAATTGCTTTATTTTTTTTTTTTTGAAGCTTAAGAAACATAAGAACAAAAAAAGGAATGCGGTGAACTCCGTTTATAAGCATAAGTAAAAAGAAAAATGCACAGACAAATAAATAAATACGATAAACACCAACAACAAAATGAATATCACTGGGACTTTCTTATTTCTCACCCAACAAATCAAACACAAAAACAAAAAAAAAAATACTACTTGATGTAGCAGCCGTTCTCACCTATTCAAAACAAAAAATGAAACCATGAATCTTTTCTTTTATAAAGAACCATATAAACGCAAGGAATTTGGAATGTCTATAAGAAAAAAAGAAGCCTCAAATGAAAGCACAGAGGAAAAAAAATGTGTTAAAATATTAATAGTCAAAAAACAATTACACTACGAAAAACAAAAACAAACAGAAAACATTTTTTATTAAACATTTGCAGTAGGCGTTCCAGAATCACGTCGAGGTTGATTAAGAACATTAAAATTAACATTAAATACAATCAAACAGCCTGTAGAAAGACCTGCCATGATATATCTAAATTAAACAAAGAAATATATATATTTGTTTTTACTTTTGATCATGAGTTATTGCTAATGAACGAATACTAGCATCACATTGTGGATAAGCATAAACAGGTTGTAAATCATGTGTTCGAATGATTTGTACAAAACCTCGATCACCACCAATAACTGTATATTGACTATCAATATTTAAAACCATACACTAGACAAAAATAAAACAAAAAAAAATAATGATTTTTGTCTTTTTTTTGTTTTGCTTTTACTTGAATAGTTTCATCTTCAAATATTGCTTGTCTCATTAATTTTCCATTTAATATATATAAACATAATTTTGAACGATCATAACAAACAATAATATCACCATCATTTGATAGTGATAATAGACGTGGTGTAGATATTTTTGATGGATTTTCAAATGAACGTAATATATCACCATTAAGTGTATGTTGAAGTACAAGACTTTGTTCACTACCACTTAAAACAATACCAAGTTCAGCTAATATCCATAAACATGTTATTTCTCTATCATGACCAGTTAAAATTTCTGCTGGTGATGGATTGATTTCTATATAAATACAAAAAAATCTATATATATATTTATTGTTCAGTGTCTGTGTGACGTCTCTGTGCCCAGGTCCAAGGTTAAAGGTTAAAAGTCAAATAGTTCTATAAGCGGAAGGCCTCAAGAGCTATTATATAGGGAAATCCATAGGTCCCCAAGGGCTATTATATGGTATATCTATAGGACATGAAGAGCTATAATATAGGAATAGCCATAGATTTTCCAGAGACTAAGGCAATAAGGAATACAAAGTTATAAGGCCGAAGGCTACATGGACTATAAAAATACGTGCGATATAAGAGTATGAGACCGTAGGGCTATCTATCTACATACATAATATCGAATGTTTGTATGTCTGTTCTTGACTGAAAAGTTAAACGTCTTAAGTTATACGTGAAAGAGAAAACAGCCGTGCAATATGCACCGGCTCTCGCTAGTTATAATATATTGATTTTGTTTTTAAATTTAATTATAACCTTGATTTGGATATTCACGATCAACTATTGCACCTATTGTACCATTCCATATCCAAATACAAACTGTACAATCACGTGAACCAGTTGCAAGAAAACAATTTCCAGCAATAGTTACTTCTGAACGACATACACATGTAACAATATCAAAATGACCATAGAGTACTTGAGTAATTTTCGCTATATCAGTATTTTGTACACGAAAACTTTTATCCTAATAACCAGTTGATATTATATAACAATTATCAGCAGTAACAACAAAACTTTGATGTCGTTGTTGAATACGTTCATCAAAATTATCATCCAAATGACGACGATTTAAATTTATATTTGATACTAAAAAAAAGATATTCTTATTGTTATTTTATTTTTGAATATTGAATAACTATTATTCAAATTAATATTTAAAAAAAAGTGTAACTATAATATTAATCTACCTAATATTGAATCCATGCTTAATGGTAATTGTGTTTGTTGATGTATTGATGTTTGTGATGATTCAGAATAAGTTTGTGTTGGTGTACTAGCATTTGGATGATATTTATTTATAGAAAAATCATGTTAATTACTAATTGTAATAATAGCTTGTATGGAAAGTGTTGGATTTGTATTAGCAGAAACATGAATAATAGGTGCATTTAATGAAAATTTCATTATCATTGATACATCTTCTGGTGTACTAAAATATTTAAATTATTTTTTCTTTCTTTGAGAAAACAAAAAAAACTACTTACACATTATACATCATTGGAGTCTAAAATAGACAGAAAAAGAATTATTAAAAAAAATAAAGTGTTTGTTTCGTCTTACTAAATTCATGGCTGAATTTCTTGGTGGATGTGGTTCAGTTAAAAGTTGTGCTGGTGCTTGACCAAAATTTCTTATTTGTGTTTCCATAGCAGCACGATCTGTTGGAGTTGTTATTGAATCAAGATTAACAGCACGAACAGCTTCAGATCCTAAAAAAAAACAAGAAATATCAAATATTTAAATAATATAAAAATTGTTATTAATCTTCTATAAATCAATCTCTTTATTTATATCCAAAAATTAAATCAATCCAATAATGTAAATGACATGAAACAAATTCAGATTCTAATACCTAATGATTACAATTTGTTAACATTTCACGTAGAGAAAAAAATTCAGAAATTAATTCTTTAACATCAGATGAATCACGTTGACAATTTTGCCATGATAATGGTATTGAATGAAATAATCGACTAGCATGAACAAATTTTCCTTCTTGTAAACTTAAATAAAATGTTGTGAATGGTTCCTTTAAAAAAATGAAGTAATATTATTGAATTTATTAAATAGAATTATATTCGAACTAACAAGTCGAATAAGCCAATCAAGTGTAAATGCACCTGTTGAATAATGTGTACCATAATGAAATGATGGCATTATATCCGATTCCCAATTATTATAACGTTCAATAAAAAAATGATTTTCTTATAGGATTTAATGTACCAACAGACTAAAAACAAGAAAAAATTAAGAATAAATGAAAAACAAAATAATCGAAATTATACTTTTGATAAATCTCAATAAGTTGATAGAGAATTTAAAACAAGTTTTTCACTTTCATAATCAGCTATAACCCATGGAACTATTGGATATTGATTTAAATCTTGATATGTTCGACCTAAATAAGAAACATTTGTTGTTTCTTTTTAAATAAATTTATATACAATCTTTGTTTGTTCAATTATACCTGCAATCGTATTATAAGATACATAAGATATTCAAAATTTGAAATTTCTCGTCTTTGCCACCGTTGTGTCATATTTGCTGAACGAAATAATTGTTTTGGTGATGCTAATGATGTTCGCCTAAATACAATTCAAAATAACATGAATAAGATAATTTACTAACCGTTATTGTGGTAAACCATAACGACCACCAACACCAACTCGAGGTAAAAAGCTTACAACTTTTTTTACAATTGAACGATCATTAAATGCAAACATAACACTTGCTAAAATACAAATTTGAAAAAGTATATTAATAAAGAAAAAAAAACCATAGATCGAAATAATAATTCAATCTTGCAGGTAAATATCTGTTAGATTATTTTTCTATTTGAAAACTTTATATAGAAAACAAATCTTAATACGAAGAGTATAGCAATAAGCGAAAGGTTTTTTTTGTTTTTTTGTAATAAAATTACATAGCGAAACAAAAAAATCTGATTTATTATATTTCTGATTACTAAATTGACATGCTTGAATAAATTTCGGGGTTCTAAACTAATGTTATAATTGAATCATTCAAAAACAAAAAACAAAAACTCAAAAAATTCTATTTATTATAGAATATTGAATATAAGAATGGATCAATTCTTGTTCGAATGAAAATGATGTTATTATTTATAAAATTTAATACCCTAAAGTATAACTTCATAAAAAAAAAAATAAGAAAACTTATCTATTTAATTTCATACTTCTATTCGAAACAAATATTTCTAATGCTTTATCTTGTAAAAGATATCTTCTTGAATATTATAGCTCGTATTTCATTAAAATGCCATTTTCCATGAATATTATCAATATAAGGAAACATCTAAATAAAACAAAACAAAAAAACATATGTGATATTCAATAATTTATTGATTTACTTTTTCAATAAATTTTTGTAAAACTTTCATCATATTCATCAGCATCAAATAACATCGCATTATGTGTCATAGCTAAAGTACCATGTGTAATAGTTGTACCATAAATTAATGGAACATTCAGTTGAAAAACATATTGGTCCTGAAAAATCTTGATCAAGATCTTTTTCATCATCATCTGATATTGTTTGATTAAAATTTTGTATTTTTTGTTGTTTTAATAAATTTTCTTCTTGTATAACAGATGTTATTATGTCATCATTAATACCATTAAATGATGATTTTTGTTTTGCTTCACTATGTATAGAACCATTTGGATTACGTATTAAACGTTGTCGTCGTCTTAAATCATCTTCTCATGGATCTAATTTCCAAAATAATCTTGAACTATTTAAATAAGCTGTTTTATCATTAATCATCCTAGCTAAAAAATTTTCTTGTAAACGTGATGCTATAACTTGATGTCGTTGACGTACTCCTGTTATAAAATGTTCATATAATTGTTCTTCAAATTTACGTTCAACTGTTGTTTGTGCTGATAATTGTTCAAATTCACTTGCTTTACATATATCATCAGCACGCATACGATTAAGTATAAAATCAGCTTCATTAGCTACTTTAACAACATGATCTTTACTTGTATGTGATAATAAACGTCCTTCATTAACTCATTCAATAAAAGCTAAACGAGAATGTTTCTAAAACCAAAAACAAAATGTATGAAAAAGTTTTTAGATAACAAGATAAATTCTTAGATTTGAATATTTATTATTTGAAGAGAATTTTGCCATTCTTGTGAACATAATAACATAACAAGTTCAACAATAGATGCTGTTTGTTTAAGTGCATGTAAACCACTTGGTAATAATTCTTGTCCATGTGAACCAACTAATGTTTTTGTAAGAATATGTGAATATTCTATAAATATATCACATAAAAATGGTGCAATATTTGATAATGCACGTTCTAATTTTTCAGTTATATTCATTGATAATGATTATTCATTTGAATTAAAATTTGCTTTTGGATATTCAGGAAGTTTTGATTCAAGTAATTGACTTTTATTTATTGTTGATGATTCACTAGTAGGAATACTAGCAATACTTGCTATATACAAAAAAATAATATTCTAGAGTGTGATAGTTCGTCTCTCTATATGTCATATCAATTATTATTATTCGACATACCGTATGAAATAGCAGTAGCACTTGTATTATTCATATCGATTGAATTGATTTTATTAATTTCATTATTATCATCAATAACTGCTGATTCACCATTATTCTTCTACAAGACAGAAGACAAAAAAGAAAAGATGAATTCACATTTTTTTTTAAATAAAATTCATACTTGATTATTTGTAATCGATGTCGAATCATTTATACTAGCTGTATCTACATTAATCTCACTAGTTGAACCTAATGATACGAAAAAAAAAACAAAGAAAAAGAATTTCTCACAAAGAATAACAATCTAATCATTTATACCATGTCGAATACTAGGTGTTGTACTTATAATTGATGCTTGTCTAGAAAGATTTGTTTCAATTATATCTCGATATCTTGATACCATAAGTACTGATACAAAATAAACAATAGGTAATGCTAAAAATTGTGATTGTTTTGTATCACCGCTAAAACAAAAACAAACATAAAATTTTCATTTCATTCAATAATAAATTTTTTTCTTAACATAAAAGAACAAACATATAAAGCAAAACAATAATAATATAAAGAAAAAGGATACTTGATTTACCACGACAACGACAACGTGTTTGTTCAGTTTACTTCGATCTGGTCTTACCACATCACGACAGATAATAGCACGTAAACGTTGAACATCAAGTTCTTGTAAAACTGATTTAGGATTTTTAATAAATGAATTAATTAATGTTGATATATCATCATTATCATTTATTATTCATTAAATAAGTTAATTCAAGTATACTTTCAAGTGGATCTTTATTTGATGTTTTTTGTGTCAATGTTGAATTTGATAATTTTGATGAATCAAATTTTTGAAAACGACATTTCATACAATGACATACAGCAGTTGTCATTGCTTAAAACAAAAAAAAAGGAAATATTCAAATATTTTTTGTTAAATAAAAACAAGAAAGAATTTCACATACATAAACGAAGACATTGTCGTAATATTTCACCATTTGGCATACTTTTTTCTTGTTCAAGTTCAGAAAAATTTCCCGTATTTGCAAGTATAAATAAATCTGATAAACTCATAACATGTTTTAAAATTTTTAATGCATCTTTAGGTGATAAACCTTCCGTATTTTCTAATAATTCAATTTCATGCTAAATAAGATAATACAAAAACAAATATCATATTAATACATACAGATGCTGATGTTGCACTTGCAAGTAAAAGGTAAAAGACCACCACATGCATTACATAAGACATCAGCCATTTAAGATATTATATGTATAATATTAGCACAAAATATTTGATTATCTGGTTTATTTATTGCGTCAGTTATTGATTTAGTTGAATCACTAGAACTAAAAAAAATATTGGATGATATTAAAAGCTTAAGACCTTCTCTCAAAAAAATGATCTCAGGTTAGTATTCTTTTTTTTAAACTCTTACTTTTTAAGAGAAAAAGCAGAGATCGAAAGTTTAATGGTTCAAAAATTGCATATGAGAGAGCAGATGATGGGCTATTCCTCCATGAATTTATCTCAATGTGGATGCTTCCAGTGAAAAGTGACTTTTTTTTCAGGCGAAGCCTTAAATTTCAAATACTTACGATCTCCATAAACGAATATCAACTTCGATTGAATCAAAAACACTATGTAATAGACGAATATGCATTGGAGAATATTTAAATTGAGATATTGTAAATGGTGGTAATTGATTTGTCTTAAATACTTGACGACTAGATGTTGATTCTAAAAAATAATAAATATCATTTTTTGTTTAAAATCTTTCTTCTCATATGAATAAGTTCGATTATTTGAATTCATGCATTTCCAATTAAAACTAGAGTTTTCTATATATTTTTCAAAGAACGATCATAATTAGAGATGTAAGTCGATGGGTCAAACATGGCGACGACGATTTTGACAACCAAAAATTAAAAAAAGTGATCGTCAGCTGTACGGCTTGCACACCTAACTGTAATTTATACATATGAATTGTATTCTTTAGAATAGATTATGCTTAATATTCTAATCGATTGATTAAATAATATAATAACCACTAAAGCAAAATTACAATTTAACTTACTTGTAGGTGTTGAAACATTTTGTTCATCGATTGGAATTTGTGAATCACTAAGTTTTCCTGGAGTAACTGGTGTTTTAGGCTACACATTTCATAATCGATTTCTTTATATATAGAAAAACAAAAAAAAACATGTACGTCATGTTCATCATCATCTTTCATACTTTCAACAATTTTATTAACTTTTCGATAGTAATCTTCTTTAGTTATCTAAAAAATAAAAATAAAAATAATAATATAAATAAATTTTTCAATTTACTCGTCCATATAATATTGAAAGTGTATCAATCCATATATGCCATCCACCATATTCATATTTAATAGCATGATGTAATAAAATTTTTAATAAATCAAATACTCAATCAGTTATTTCAAATTGTATTTCTTGTGCTGGATAAACATAAGCAAGACTAAATAAATAATCTTGCCAAACAGACATTTGTAAAATAGTTCTTAACAAATGAAAAATTAAAAAGAATAAATAAATATCTATTTATTTAATTGCCTTCGATTTTCTCGACTTGCTGATGCAAGTAAAATTAAATCATCAAGAAAACGTAATTTAATATCATATAAATGAATATTATCAGCTGCATTTCGAAGTAATGTTGCAATTACTTTGATCATAGTTAAAATAATTGACATAAATTTCAATTTAATTCTATCCTTTTTTTGTTTCTATATGTAAAAAAATGACCTGAATTTTCAATTTTCCAATCAGCTGTAATTTTTGAACTTCGTTTTTCAACAGCTAATCCACTTACTTTTTCCACAAGTATCTAATTAATAATTAAAATTAATATATATTTAAATTATTGATTGATATTATATCTTACTTCAAATAGAACATTATAAGTAGCCATTGTAAAACTATTTGGATGAAGTAAAAGTCGATCAGCCAATAATCAAAATAGATTATGTGGTTGCATAGCATCAGTTTTTCGTCTTTAAATATTAATAAATAAAAATTTTTCTTGAAAATGTAATGAATTATTGCAAAAAAGTTATTTACGAAAATGTTCTTAAAATTATGAACGAAGATTTTGCTTAAATTAATTTTTCTCTAATTCTCTTATAAACACTATTTTTACATACTTTACTGTACTTCGTTGAAGAAAAAATCCTAATAATTTCAATGCTTTTAAACGTGTTATTTCACTACTACTTGCTAATAATTTAAAAACCGTTCTACAAAGTACAAATAAAGAAAAAAATAAAAAAAAACAAATTTTTATTCTAATCTTACCTTAATCCTTGTCGACGATCAAATGCAGGTACCATTGTTCTTGGATGTTCAGACATAAGATTTACAGCCATATCTAATACATCGATAAGATTATTATCCTAAAAAAAAACACATTTTCTATATAGAAATCCGAACAAAAAAATGTTTTATCATTTTTTTTTACTTCATGAACTGTATGAAGATAATTAAGAATAGCTTGAAGTTCTTCTTCTTGACTACCAGAACTACTAATAACAAGTTGTTTCAAATGGAGTAACATATAACTTCTCATTTCAATAATTTGTTCACGTGTTGGTCGATTTCCATCTAAAATTGATGATTAAATTTAGTTTTATGTATAAAAAAGAAAAAGCAAATATTCATTTACCTAAACGTTTTGTCTTAAAACCACTTCGATGACGTGGATCAACAATCCAATAGAAATATTTTAATGTATGTAATGTTTGAATTATTTCACTTATTGGTTGTATTAAATGATAAATTTCTGAATAAGTAACAAATTCTGTTGCGAAATATGTATATAAACGCATTTGAACCTATGAAAAATAAATTTATTTTAACAATTTCAAATATTAATCAAATAAAAGAATATACATCAACTGAACAATAAATCCATATAGCAGGATTAAAAAATATATGAACAAATAATTGTTTTAATAATAATGGACTATTTTTGCTTTCAATTTTAACAAAAAATGTTGTTAATGATATAAGAGAATTGAGTACATCCATATTAATATGTTGTTTTGATGCCTACAAGTAAAAAATATAATAATTATGATGTTTATTCAGTTTACGAGGAAAGTACCCCAAGTGTTTAATTGGTTTTAACTTCGAACTCTACCCTAGTAATTTTAAGGTTTTTCATAGTTTACTAGGATACTTCTCTTGTTAATTTATTTCGAAAGTTATTCCACCTTATCTAAGGATACAATTATTCAAAAAGGCTATTCAGAGAAAAAAAGCTTACTTTTGTTGTATAATTATACCTCATGATAGGTAATACTTGAATATTCGATTCTTTTACAATGAATTCGTTTCATTGAAAATAATATTTGAATACATCATTCAAGAAAAAAAAACTTTTGTTTCGAAATATTCCAAGTAAATTACTGTAGTTTTTTTAATAAATATCATAGAAACAGATCTTAACGGGAATAGTTTTTTTCTGAATTCTTTTTAGATTTTGTTGTCCTTGAAGTTTTATGCGCATGCGTTTTATCTTCAATACAACTATCATCATTATTTATGTTTATCTTTTTTGTCATAAAATCAATATTTAGCACGATTCTTGTTCACATAATGTTCTTTTTGTATTAAATAAATTTAAACTCATACTTTTTCAAGATCATAACCAATAGCAAGAAAACCTTTTGAATTAAGCATTTGATCTTGTATTGTGTATGATCATTCAATTAATTCACATAATGTTGATATTAATATGGAACAAACATTATAATTAATTGACCCATCAATTTGTTGATGATCTAATTGTCCAAATAAAGGAAAAAAAATACTTGTATACCACCAACACTATGTAATGTTGAATAAATTGAATATGTTATTACAGATCGAACATTACTTAACATTTGTGCATGTGCTGTATGAATAAAATATGAAATATTTGTTTTAGGTGCAGCTTGTGAAACAAGTTGTTCTTCACATCTAATTGGATTATAATTAAATACAATTGAATTCATTAATTTACCATCATACATGGCTTTTCGTTGTAGATCAGATAGAATATGTGCACTTCCATTTTCAAATTTAAATTGATTTTTATATGCTGGTCCTAATTTATATAAACCTTGTACAATTAATGGTTCTAAACATATACTAAATAAATAAAATGTTGATAATTGACAAGGAAAACTTGTTAAATCATGACGATCAGGTGAACAACCAATAAAACATTTATCAAATAAATCATCACTTTCAATACTCCATGGAAAATATGCATTTGATACAATTGGATCATTTATATAACAATGTATACTACTTTTACCCCAACGTTGATATTCATGTGCAAATGTTATCATATACCACTAAAATAAATAAATATCAAACAGTATAAAATAATGATCAATTTCAAATTATATTTTTATTTCTCGTAGAGTTAAAAAATTTTAAATGATCAAAATCTTTTATTTAAGTTAATTATTGAAATAAATACCTCTCGTGGTTTAAATTCAAATTGTATACAATGTTGAAATGTTTTTTCTTTTAATTTTGAATATGATATTACTAAACAATTACTAACAAAATGTGCTGTATAACCATGACCTTTCGATGTACAAAACCAATATAAAAATGGTTTTTCTTTTTCAATCACACAATTAGCAACCGGATCAATACGAAACCATGTTGTTATTGTAAAACTATTTTGATATAGCCAAATATTAATTGGTGGTAAAACAATACCAGAACCATTTCGACCAGAAAAATTAAAAAATTCATCAGGTCCATGTCGATATGGAAGACTTTTAAATATATTTAATAATTTAACAGAATGTTTTTTCTAAAATTATAATTAGTTAAATAAATAAAAAAAATAATTCTTTTTTTTGTTGTTTTTCTTCATACCCATATTCGATTTTCTGTTTTAAGATAATGTAAAAGAAGTTTAAGTTCATTCACACTAACTGTTAATGATGTTGAAACTGTAATAATATGAACTAATAAATCAGCAACAACATCATTATCAATTTTATTTAATAATTCTAATGCTTCATCATATATTTGTGCATCAATTGATGCTAATAAATTACGTTCACTTTTACGCATTATACCAATTAATATACTAAGAATTTCAGCTTGTAATGATAATGACATTTTATCAAATATAGAAAATAATTCATGTAAATTTTTTGGTTTTTGTATTATATAATTTTTATCCAAATCCAAATCACCTTCGACAAGCTAAAAAACTAAGGGTGCGGGTGTGGGTGTGAGTGTGAGGTTTGGGTGTATAACAAAAGAACACCCACACCCACACCTACACCCACACCCACCCACACCGGCCACCCACACCCACACCCAAAGTTTAGCATATTCTAGCCAAAGTAGACTAATTCTTTTTAAAGTATAGAGGCATATTTCCGGTTAAATTCGTTCCAGATAAACTAAGATGTCTTACAACTTCAAGTTGTCCTAAACGTAAATAACGTTTTTCGAAACCCGTAAGAGGACAATTTCTTTTTATTGATTTCGAAAGCGATACTTCGAAATAGTTTCTGTCAACGTTGTTCTTATGAATATGGACTAGCAACAGTTCTTTATCAGCGGTAAATATATCAGTTCATTTGGTAAAAGCATGGTTGAGATATTCAAATATTCCTTGGGCTAATGATTTACTGGGTGTGAGTGTGGGGGTGGGGGTGTGCGTGTGGGTATGAATGAAGGGAATATTAACATCCGCATCCACACCCCACACCCACACTACACTACACCCACACCCACACCCACACCACGCCACACCACGCACCCACACCCACACACCCACGCCCACACTAAATCCACACCCACACTCCACACCCACACCCCACCCACACCCCACCCACAGCCACAGCCACACCCACATCCACACCCCACAATTCTGAATACATATACGATATAGATGATATATATATGAAAAACTAGAAAAGAAAAGAACCAATTAAAGAATCAAAGAGATGAAAGAGAATAGAGGTTAACAATAAATAGTGAATATGTATACAAGCGACATCACTTTAACACATATAAAATTAAGACTACTTGATATGCATTGACCACCATTTTGACAAGGATTATTCGGTGAACAAAAATCTAAAAAGAATAAAAATATTAATTGATTCCATTTCAACAAGCA
>CAJNOP010001543.1:0-28719 GCA_905250075.1 Rotaria sp. Silwood1 | reverse complement strand
AACAATAATTTATATTAAATACATAGTTTTCTAGAGCATCTTCTGCTCTATCTATTGGTATAACTTGATAAAGAATTCAATAAAATTTTTGTGATTGAAAATTTTATAAATGAATACGAAGCAAATCTCGTGAACTAAGAGAAAGTGATATAGGCAGTCGAAAAAGTCGGATCGGCAAAATATTAGAAGGCTTCATTCAAAATTCATAAAAATTTGGTTTTCTGCCTAACTTTTAATGCTCGTTCAGACTAGCTATCTAATTTTAAAAAGCAAATTTTTTCGGCAACTCACCCCAATCATTTTGGGTGATAATCTTATGGACGCTCTCTTAAGACTGTCCTCCGTTAACAAAAATGAAACTTTTTTTGTACAGAACTGAAGTCTCTATCGAATGAACCTTTTCCTGAAATTTCTATAAATTGCATAAAACAGAAATCAATGAATTATAAACGTACCTCATTATTTCTACATTGCCCGTTATTTTCAAATGAGAATAAATTACAATATATTGTCTTCGAATAAATTTTCATATGACTCATTAGTACTGCTGCATGATGGTTCAAATAGGGCAGACGATAAACACATAAGATTTCGAAACCTTGAAATGTCTAAGAAAGAAAAAAAAAAGATAACAAACGAAAAAATTAAATGCAATTTTCGATCATTTACGTGATGCTCATCAAAATCTTTATTTGCGTTGTTGCACTGAACTTTAGTATTTGTTAAATAAGAGAAAAAGAGACATAAATCGTATCTTTATATTTTGTTTGTATTTTTCAAGGATATGCCATTGATGAAAAGTATTTATCAATGTCTTGAATTATTTATCTTGTTTGTCCTTTGAGTTTTGATGAATCCATATACCATTCACTCACGTATACAGCTAGAACGCATAGATTTGATTTTTTTTGATAGCTGGTAGATACGAATATTTGATAGTCAATAATATAAAGGCTGTGTTATGAGGTATAACTCAAGCAAACCATAGGTTTGTTTTATTTTTATTTCAAAAAGTACAACAAACGTAAGCAAAACTTAAGAATGATTAATATTATCATTTAATAATCAAGTTTTTTTGTACCTGAACGATGAGTTATGTTTTTCAGTGCGTTAGAAAACATGCAAAAGACTGATATTAAATAATTCTACAGACTCATTGAAGTTTCTCTGTTTACAAAAGTAGGATACAAAGTACGCATGCTTTGTCTTTCGTAATAGTAGTATCTAAAAAAAAAGAAAGCATTATTTTATCTTAAGTTAAAATGGTTAATGTTAATGCTGTGTATAAAGTGAGAAGAAAATTTTTTGAAATGTATCCAAAAATGAAATAGGATCAGAGAACACAATAAAAAGTGGTAGAATTTTCCTCTTGGCAATATCGATAGAAATGGTTAGACCAAATTGAACCGGCCTCTATACCGACATGAGTCATTCATTATTTTTCTCACTATATAATAGTCAAACCAAATCACTTGATTAGTCATATGTGCATCCTAATTATCACGATTATTACAGAACAATCATCTTTTTAGTGACTTTCACTATTTATTATTTTCACAAGTTTTTTTCTCTCTCTAGGTACCTGTTGGCTAATAGAATACTTCATAGGATTTCAAATTCTATATCAACTTTCTACATTCTTCAATTGATCGTCAGGTATGGACATTATTAACTAATTGTATATTTAACTTGTTGCCGACATTATGTTCGCTTTATTACCTCCTACAGGTATGCGAATTATAAGTAATAAATCAATGATACACAGTTATTCACCGTTGTTTTCATAATATAACTTGTTATGAAAGTAAATTGATAAATGTTCACTTAATAGAGTAGTCTGTTGCATCTGGCCTTACAGAAATAGTGTTCGAAATCGATAAAATAAATGTTTGATTTACGGAAACAAAACATGTGAAAACTTGGAAAAAAATTAAACCGGTTGTTTACTGATTACAACTCTATTAGAAGAACTTTATGCTAGACGAATTTCTGATGAATACTGTATTCTCTTTTTTTATAGAATAAAATCTTATCATGACCAAGAATAAAGAAATAGATACAAACAATGAAACATCACGAGTAAAATGTATGATATTTTCTTTGTAAATATATATAGATACATAAACTATAATTTATATTTAAATAATAGATCCACTTGTATGTTCACATCGTTTAATTCTTGCTGTTTTGGCATTTTTTGGATTCTTTCTTTGTTATGCACAACGAAATGGACTTTCGTATGGATATAGATTTACAAATCAAAAAAGCTTTTTTTTTTTATGAATTTTATTTTAGTGTGAGTATCGTTTGTATGGTCGATCCAGATGTAGACAATATAACAGCCACACATAGTAGTAATTCTATTACTGCTCAACGATATATACCAGCGTCCTGTCATAAACATACAATAGAAAAGAATCGATCGGTATGAGTTTAGTTTATATGTTTCTTTTTTTACAAATGTGTAATATTTAATAGCCGAGTCAAGTTCTTTTTTGGCCGAAACAAACTCGTGGCATTGTTCTTGGTTCATTCTATTGGGGTTATGCACTAACACAAATAGCTTCATCAGTTGTGGTTAATTTAATTGGTCCAAAACGTTTTCTTGCATTACTTATATTTCTTTCATCATTATCTACACTATTATTACCAGTTTTTTCTAAATTTCATCCATCAATTGTTGTTCTATTACGTGTTCTTGCTGGTGCAGCTCAAGTATGAATAAGATTAATAGATTAGAATTTTTATAAGTTTGTTTTTGAAAACTTAATTTTTTTTTGACTGTAATTTAAGTTGTCAGCAAAAAAGAATATGGAAATAATCAGTATAAAGATTGAATGATCAGTACTTGAATTACCAATACTTAACTACAAAATAGTCAGTTAATTAGATATAATTAGCAGTGAATAAATAGGAATCGGATTAATAAAAAATATAGATTTAATCCTCAAAGTTTTGTTTTTTTATCTGTATAAAATAGAGCTTGGTAGTGTACTACACATAATCGTATTCAAATATATCAATGGTCCGGTACACTAGGACATGGGTATAGGTTTGAATAGATTTTCATTTCATTTAGACCAACAGATCCTTATGATTGTCGTGCTCAACTTGAGTTCTATAAGCAGTAGCTTTTTCATAGTCTACATTATATAGTAGACGCATACTAGCTCTATATTAAAGTCCACGACACTTGACTTTGTTGCATCTATAATAAACTGTTCTTTCATTTTCTTTATAGCTTTCGTATCATTGATAACTAGAGTCGATTGGATCCTAATATTACTCGAAACTCAAACCATAAAATCATCCGATAGATTGGAAAATTTCAAATCTACTTTGAGAAATTTTGTCTATTGAATTATTGAGATTAAAGACATCATATATGTCGGTGCCTAAACAAAACAATATTATACATACATACTGAAATTCTTAATCTCGAGAATGGAAAAATGCAGATTTTTCGACATAAATTTAAGAATTTTTTCTATATATCTAATAATATAACGGTTTCGATTTCAAGAAATTTTTAAAAACTCGGTTTCACTTCGATTCTCAGATCCGATTTTTTGACCTGTCTAGTTCCATCGAAAATCATATTCTGCTCCACCTACGTCATCAAATACAGCTTTGATAATCTAATATTTTGATTCCTTTTTTTTGGAAGGCCTTTCGTTTACATGCATTTCATCATTTTCTTCAAAATTTAATGCATCACTTGCACATCGAGTAACTTTTATCATGTTCATCTTTTATGATAAAAGGAAACAAAGAAAGAAGGAAAAAAAAGTGGATCAAATAACAATACATTTCATTTTCCATATTCACCCTTTTATTTAATGGAATATTAATAAATTTTATTCACTGATCTTTATATTTATAAAAAATATTTGATTCATCACTAAATGATTAATAAAGTAATTTCTGATTAAATATTTTCTTCTTATTAACTTTATATATGATAGGGTGGTCTTTGGCCAACTATTTTCCGTTTTTGGTCAACATGGGCACCAGCATCTGAAAGAGCAACACTTCTTTCACTTCAAAGTTCTGGTAAATTTATAAAATTTTATTTAAATATTTCTAAACAAATATTATTTAGGACCTTCAATGGGCACAATTGTTTCATTAATAATCGGTGGATTTTTGTGTACGATTTCATTAAATGATGCTATACCATTTATTTTTCGTTATGGTTGGGCATATTTCTTATATCTTCTCGGTAAAAAAAATAATGTGTCTTATTATTTTAATAAATGACAAACTTATGTATATTTAGGTGGTCTTGGTATTGTATGGTCAATTGTTTGGCTTATTTTTGCAAGTGATACACCTGTAACAAATAAACATATGTCAACTAGGGAAAAAGAATATATTCGAACATGCAAGGCCGATGAAAAAATTCAAGATACAACGACTGTAAGAATAAAATTTATTTGTATTTTTTTTTTCTGTTTTTATATTTGATTCATATTAGAGTACACCTTGGGGACCGATGCTTCGATCTCAAGGTTTTTGGTGTATTTTTGTATCAATGTTTTTTTGTGATTTTGGTCTTTATGGTTTTGTATAAGTCTTGTTTTGTTTGTTAATTATTAATTTTTCTTATATATGTATAGCTGTTTGGACAGTTGTTCCTGAATATATGAATGAAGTTTTATTATTTAGTATTCAAGAAAATGGTCTTCTTTCAGCATTACCACATGTTGCCAATTTTATTGTTGTTGTATTAACAGGTGGTTTAGCTGATTTTATAATAGAAAAAAAATATTTAAAACGTGTTAATGCAAGAAAATTATTTCATGGTATTGGTACTTTAGCACCAGCTATTTGTCTTTTATTTATATCATTTCTTGATTGTCAACATCGTTATGTAGCAGTTTGTTTATTAATTATTGGAATAGCATTAAAGTATAATATTATACAGGATTTTTTCTTTTGAAAAGATTTTCGTCTGTTTAGTGGTTTCATGATGTCAGGCGGTTATATTGTTAACGTTGGAGATTTTAGTGGTGTTCATTCGGGTGTTGTTTTTGGTATTTGCAATACAATTTGTATGAATAGATTGTGATGTAATTATTGTAAAGCTTAATTCTATTCCTTATTTTTTTTTAGCAAGTATTGGTGGATTTTGTGCTCCATATATAACAAGTATTATTACGAAACATGTTTGTATTTTTATTTGATATTTCTTTTAGTTATGTTATTTCATGTTCCTTTTCTATTTTTAGAAAACAGCTACTCAATGGAGAATTGCATTTATGCTTTATGCTGCATCATTTCTTATATCAGCTATTGCTTTTTCATTCTTAGCTCGTGGTGAAACAGAATCATGGGCACGTGATGACATACATGATGAACAAATCAAAAATGATCATGACGCAGCTCAAGAATTAATGGAAATAAATTCGAAAAATCCAACCGTTTAAACAAAATAACCTTTTATTCTTTTCTTGTCCTTTTTTTTAAAATTATTCTTGTGCATGCTATAGAATAATAAAACATCTAATAACCTTTTTTTATCAATGATTCTTTCTTTATTTTAGAAAAAAATGAAGTAGTCATGAACTCTTTTTTTTTCTTTTACGCTTAGTAATCACATGGACCAGGTGGTGGCTTGAAGCAATTGTTTCTAAAGAGAAGAAAAGAAAAATATTTTTAAATGTATCAAAACTAATTCTGTTTTATTTTTCTTTAACATACGTGCATGTCTTATAGCAATTTGACATCATAAAGGTTGCATACATAGAATTATTACAATTCTTTTTCATAGAATTACAATATTTTTCATCATATACATCCATACATGTAGCTAAAGAAATTGAATAAAAAAGTTTTTTTTTGTTTTGTATCAATGTCTTTTTATATTTACGTTGAGGCAAAACAGGTTTACTAAGTTCACACGTATTAATTTCTACATGAGGACAATTTGCTTTATCTGGATGAGGAAAATGAATATGTTCACGACACAAATCATGCATGCTCAATAAATTTCTTTGTAATAAAGATGTTAACATTGCACCAGTAGCGTCACCCAATGCTTGTTGAATATTCTCACCTTTACCAACTGTTGTCATACCTGAACCTTTATCTAATAGCTGTATACAATTTTCAGCACCACATAATTTAATTTGCATTGGTCGACCATAAACAACACGCTAGAAAATTGTATATTGAATATTTTGATTTGAATAGTTCTTCATACAAACCTGTTCAGTATCATTGGGTTTACTGAATAAATTACCCAAAAGACCACTAAATAAACTAGCAACTACAGGAGCAAGAGCCGATACAATCTTTTTATTAAAATATTAGATTATTAAATATAAGAAAAGGAAAATAAAGTACGTACAAGAGTTGTTGTAACTGGTTCAATACGACCTTCAACTGTGTTTCTCTGTTAAATTAAAAATGAGATATATTTATATTAAGCTTTAAAATCTTTTAGAATTGAGATTTCTTCACTAGTTTTTCATTAAAAAAATATTTGAGATTAATTGAATATAGCAATGCAAATCACCGGGAAGAATTTTCTAAGCAATGCAATGACAATTTCTCATAGAACGACGTATCTAACTGAGAAGTGGATCGAAAGTTTCTAGACAAAATATTTGACTATTTTTTCGGTGTTCAAATGCTATGGTAGTGTATTAGAATGAGAATTTCGTGCTGTTTCAAAATATATATGCTTAGAATTTTTCTATGACTTTTGAGCTATAAGTATATTTCCACTTTCACAAAACTTTTGCTTTTGCTTATTTATCGTGAGAAAGAAAAACAAATATTTGAGGTTTATTTTTCATTTTAACACAAAAAAAAGCGATCGCTATACGCATACAACTGTACACATTGAAGTAACTTTCTTCTTATCATTATCAATCATTTTTACCTGTTCATTTTGAGTATTATTTACAAAAAATCTGATTAGATTCAATCTGACATGTCTGTATTCCTAACATGAATCAATGATTTTGTAAAATTCATATTCATTAATCTCACAGATATAATCTACGTACAAAACGATACTGAATTCATTTTGTTTAAATTCGATGTAGACTCAAGCTCTCTCGGATGAGTCATGTATCATAGATGGAACCAATCTGAATGTTTGACGACCAGTAGATCAGCCAGTTTAAAATCGGTGTCAATACTAATTTCATCTCAGTTTTCGCTAAAGCTTGCAGGGTTCAAATTTCTTGCACTCGGATCCGCATGAGTTTAGGTCTGAGACTAACTCGACGGGGTTTAAGTGTTCGCTTTATTGGTTAACGAATCTGTCCTTGAAGATGAAAGACAATTGTCTTTGTTCATTCTTCAGATTACTGATTTAAGCTTGACAATGATTGGTAATAGACTTGGGAAATAGAAAAGACATACAGGTATCTGATTGCCGGTACTGATTATATTTATAACATGTATATATTTAAAATATGAAATTTCTCTTAACCTTTTTTGCCAAATATTTCGATGAATAGGATGAAGCACCTTGAACCTTTGAACCAGCAAATAAAACAATTGCAAAAATGAACGATGAATAAAGAACTATGTAAAACAAAACTATTTTCAAACAAAATAATGTTATAAAAAAATTATGATATTACCAGAACACTTCATTTTCGAAAAAAACCTTTTTGGTGAAAATGAAATGAAATCGATTTATCGGCATACTTTTTCTCTCTATATCTTCTCTCCTTCCCACACACAAAATACATCTGTATTCTTTTCCCAGCAATATCATTAGAAAAAAAATCGAATTATATGATATGAGTATGATGCTTGTCTTTGAAAAAAAAACAGACGACAACAACAAAAAACAAAATTTCACAAAGAATAATACATGAATAAATTTGATTATATAAGTTATATACAAAAAAAGAAAAAGGAAAAAAATCTCTTATGGTCATTTGTCAAGACTAAATATAAATTAGGTTAGTCATCTGCACAAAAAAGAACCGTTCCTGAGAAAACAAAAAAAAAGAAAGTTTATTTATTTTATACGTGGAGCTGATCTATCTCGATCAATCACCGTTTTACGTAATTTAAAAGCACCACGTTGAATTTCTGCAAGTAATGATGAATGAGCTGTTGTTAATGATAGTGTTTCTGATTTTATATCATTGGATAAAAGAAATTCTGGTGGCGGAGGAAAATCATCATTAGTATTTGATTGAATCATTTCTTCAACACATTTTAAACGTACTTTAACACATGTAAGATTTGTATGTTGAGTATTTGTATTTATTGATGGTGTACGACGTACTGGTGGTACAGGTTTTTCATTATGATTTAAACCTATTGACATACCACGACGAAGTGTTTCATTTTTTTGTTGTTGATTAGATGAATGAATACCTAGAAAAAAATTAATTTTCTATATGTAAAAATTTCTTTAAAACTAGACATACTTTTGGATAAATAATCATACACTAGAATAGAAAAAATTTAGTTTAACCTATACTAAAAAGAATTTCAATAAACTAACTTTCATCAAGTGTTTCATCAGCAGATTCAAATGATGGTCTACCATCAGAAATACTATAAGTACCATTACCATTTTGACGTGGACGAGCACGCCATACAATTGTTCGTGTATCGGATACCTGTAAAAATAAATTATTGTTTTTAATGTTTACGAGAGAAGTCTTTCAACTGACTAACCACTTTTTGAGTCGAGATTATGTGCATTATATAGAATCAAATGAACTGTGACTCCGCTGAAGACAGGTCAGGCTCTCAGCTTATTGCTGCAAAGGTACTATGTTTTATGATATTCTTTAAATACATGCCATGGTCCCCTTAAGAAACACCAGGAAAATTGATTTTCGCATTTCAACTTAAAATTTTGTACATAGACAATCTTTGATTAGAATAGTGCAAATTTGCTGCATGTGCATAGCAATAAGTAAAGGGTCCGAAAGCTTCTCAAGATATTCAAAACTCATTTGAAGCTGCATGATGTTCAGTGTCCCGATCGAAAAGTGATTAATCAGTTAGAGGACTTCTCTAGTTGTATATATAAATAAAGAATATTTCTTACCACAGTTCCAGATGCCAATGAACCATTTCGAAGACATTGGTTGACGTCTTCTGAAAACAAAAAAAAAGTTATAATTATATGGCTATGATTCTTGATTAGATGAGAATTGTTATAGATTTTCGTTGGTTTCGTTCTATGAGAGGAAGTTTAATCTCACTGTCGTTTGCATCGGTATATTACTATATTACATTTTGATTAACATTGTCTCTTCGTCACGAGATGTAGTAACTAACAAAGCTCAGGAGAATATAAACTAAAATCCTTACGTCTATAATAAAAGCAACTGCAACATGTTTCACGTATTCATTCCGTAGAGACTTTATTGATAGATTTTTTTTCTGTATAACGACGCTAAGTAATGGAATGGCAAGAACAATGTTCCCATTCAATACATTTGATTAAATATAAATAAAAATCGTCTTGTAGGGAGCTAATCTATTTTGTGTAACCACCATTGATAATATTTTAAAGCAACAATTTAAGATAAGATAGGCAACAAGTACTGCATGTATAACTGTTTCAGAGATTATGTATAAATCAGCACGAACCTATTAAATTCTTGATTATGAACATCACATTTTATTATCGCTTAAGCAGAAATAAAGACCTTATTTACGATAAGCTTCAGATACGATAACTAAAACCTTCGGAAAAGCACGACTATGATAATATATATTATGGTATATAAGACAACCTTGACTCTTCAATGAACAACTGATTAATATCTTTGGCTTCGTGCTTCTTCCGCTCTACTGTACAATAAATGATCTTATTTTTTTTTCTTAATATAAATAGATTGTAAAAAATGAAATACTTTGGTTTACATAAGATTATTAATGAATACCTGCACTATGTTGTTCGATAATAGTTCCATAATATTCTTGTGGTACAGTTGGTGATTGAATGGCTTTAACTCGTCCATTATTAACATGATTTGTTGTCAATTGTTCTTTCATTGGTGAATGTCTTTCAAGACTAAGATCACGCATTCGATAACGACGAGAAGGTACTGAATGTTGACGAGATAATGTAGCATCATCCGATACCTATTTTAAATTAAATCCTTTTCTTTTCTCTATATTCTATAAAAATTAACAATACAAACAGTTGATGTTCGTGAATTAGTATCTTCATTTTTTTGCCAATTTGGTTTTTCAAATAAACTAGCCGGTGGAGGATCGAATGTATGTGCTGTTATTGCTGGTCGACAATTTTTCATTGGTTCTGGTGCACCCGTTACTGTTGCTGGTAGTTTACAATTTGTTGGAATTTCAGGTCGTTTAGCCCAAGCATTTAATGTAGAACAAACAACTAACAATGGACTTGTACTTCCATCAACTTCCCGCTAGATTTGAAAATATTAATTTTTTAATTATCGAAAGAACATGAGCATTTTTTTTCAAATTTACTTCTGATTCTTCTAATGGCGATGGAGGTCGAGCAAAGAACTGTTCTTGAGATGTAAAACCTGAATCTTGCGATGAAATACTTGATATACGACTCACTGCTACATTTGACTAAACATGAAAAGATAAAAGAAAAAGCTGTTCGTGTAATCCCAGCAGGATTACAATGTGAAACACGATGTAGTCGCTATTACATATCGCAGGGAGATGATTTTATTCTATCTATTTTAGGACAGGTTTCTTCACCATTGTTTTTCAGAAATGAAATAAGGAACTAGTTCATATATTGTAATGAAACACTATTCATGTACAGTCTTTGATTACATATCAATAACGGCTGTGACAGAAGAGAGGGGAGGGGTAGCTAAGACATCGCGATTGTCGTGACTGAGCAGCAGCGATGTTGTTCGATACGTATCAAATAGATACCGTGTTCAAACGTTGACACTACTAGCTTTGAGATGGTCAAGAACAAGTCACTAACGGTTGTTTGTCTCGGACTGGTTGTATTATCTGTGTATATCTACCTTGTATACCTCAACACTCCTTTCAGGTCGTGTTTCACAAAATTTACTAGAAAAAAATTCCGTTTTTTTGTTCTTTCATACCGGCATTGATAATGTTCGATTTGTATTTGAATGATAAAATTGATGTTGAATTGGTAAAGGTATTTGGGATTGATGTTGTTTTAATTGACTTTGTTTATGATTTGAACTTCGTGAATTATTTGTTGAATTTGACGATGAACTACTAATACTATTTATTGAACAAACACTTGATTTACGTGAACTTAATGAACCAGGTGAAGAAGGTGGAGTCTATATGAAATATTTATCATTATTATAATATTTAATTCATATGAACTTACTTTAAATGCTACAATAGTACTATAATCAATTCCTTTTAAATCTTTAATAACTTGTTCACTAGATAATGGTAAACAATGTGGATCACTTGTATGTTTATTTAAACATTGTACAAGACCTTCAATATGACTCATTTCAGACGCAAGTGAAATTTCAAGTTCCTTGAGAAAAAAAATATTTTATCGAGTCCTTTTTTTTCAAACTAATAAACATACCATAGCTGGTTTTAATAGAGTAAATAATGTACAAAAATGACTACGTTCTTCAATCATAGCTGATCGAAGTGCTTGCTTTTCACGTTCTTCTAACATTCCATAATAATTTGATACTTCTTGTATTGCTGAATTTAATTTATTATGTAAAATATCATGTTTCGGCACTTGAGAAAACAGAAAGAAAAATAAGAATAAATTATCTATTAATTATGTTTAACTTACATTTTTTACATTTCTTTTGTAATTTAATCGTTTCTGAAGCTTTCTTACGTAGTTCATTACGTAATTTTTTGTAGTCTATCAATAATATTAATAATTATTTGTAATGAAAAAGAAAATACAAACATATACCTTTGAGACCTTTTGCATGATCTTTATCTAATATATTTGCAGATTTTTTCCATTCTTCAATACAATCATTTAATGGTTGAATAAATGTTTCAATAAACGAATTTGTGAAACATTTTAATTTTTGTTCAATAGATTTATGACGTAAAATTAAACGTGTTAACGCTGTACCAATATCTTTTGTTGCACCTTTTGTATTTGTTGCTAAATCAGCAATACGTTGAAAAGCATCAAGAAAAAGACCGAAAGTAATTATCGTTGATCTATATGACAAAAACAAAACAAAAAGATGAAAAGACAACAGTAATTATGTTCAATGATAGATGTATCTAGATGATTTATCATATCAAATGAATCATGTCATAAATTGTAAACAATTAAAATAAAAATCCTCATTGACATTTACAAAAAACGAAAAAAATTGAACAGGATCAGTTGGTAAATATCAAAATAACTAATTTTACATAGACCCATTTCTTGTCTATCTAGTGTGTCGGCTAAGCTGAACGTATATACTTTATATTGGTCGTATACTCATTCGTTCTTTTCTTTTTTCATTCATGTTAACTAATGATAGTCTAGTCGACTAGTCTATATACTATTGAACATCAGTACTCATTCAAGTGCTAATGACTATTGAAGAAATTATTGTGACAGCTGAAACAAACTGACTCTTTCTCTTCAAACAAAGTATTACTTGGTTTGCGTGCATGTATATCATTCAATTATCGATCATACTTATCAATGAAAAGATATATAGTTTATGATAGACATAAAAGAAAATCAACTTTGACCGTAGTCACAACAGCATTTCTTGTCAAAAGCTTTTCCTGTTGATTCGATCAAGCAAATACAATGAACTTCTCGTGCATAATAGTATTCTTCTTTTATAGTTCAATATGATTTTTCAAGGTTGATAAAATATGATTATATTAGATTTACTTAAGTTGAAGATGCATTTTATTTGCTTTTGACACTAAATCTTCCCATAAAGTTGAACTGTTCTAAAACAAGAAAAAAAAAACAAAAAGGAAAACATTAATTTTTTTGTTTTGTTCAGAAGAATACGATGATCTTTTTTTCCGCTATGAACTATAATTGATGCATATAATGATGAAAACCTTGGTATTAAAAGGTCTTCATAGTAATATGCTTTTTTGCCAAACAGATGTAACATTGTCTTTTTCTTTTTTGGCTAACGGGCAACAATTGAATATTATCATATATTAATACAAACCTTCATTTCATTGACAATTCCTTGAAATAATGAGCCAAGTATGGCACATTCTTTTTCAGCATTTTCCATTATATTCATTTTTGAAATTAATCATATATCATCATATAAAAATATGTTCAAATGTGTGAATAGTCGAGAGCTGAAAAGGAGAATAACGTAGATAATTGATGATTGATGATTACGAGTATATGAATTAAAGTTGATATTGGTGTGGCATAGTTTTGTCTGTATCAATGGATCAGTTGAATATATTTGTTCAATAGATAGCATATGTAGTAAAAGAAGACGATGTCATAATCGGTCAGAAGAGAATGATTGTTATTGTTGTTGTTCAATTTTTTTACCTAAACCTATGAATGCAAATTGCTGTTTGTTCGTATTATTTGTTGTCAGAGAAAAAAAGCAATAGATGTTCTCTCCACACGCTGGTCCGTCCTCTCTTGTTCTACTTCTCTTCTTTAACTACCATCATCCGTATATTTTTTTTCTCTTCTCTTCTATCACACGCTTCTAGTATATACTCTCGTTCAACTTGCGTACGCACACGTCTCGTCGACGACAATGATGACGGCGGGATTTTCCTCTCTTCGCTTCATACGTCAAGAGGAAAACGAGGGTGGGGAAAGAAAAAGAATAGGAGGGAGATGTTGATGAACAATGTTCGCTTTTTTTCTCGATTGGTCAGCCTCATTACTAATTCTTTCTCCTGACCGACACTCAGCACTCGATAAAGCTCTATGAGCAAAATCAGTAAGCAGATGTGTATATAAAAGTGCCAGCAGGGGTGAGAAACGGAAGAGCGTCCTTTTACTCTCTATGTATATTTTCTTTTTTCTATATATTCTCGTAATTACATCTCTGTCAATGATGTGCATAGAAAACATAAATAGATAAGAAAAAAAAAAGAAATCATCTTATATAGTTATTTGATAGTCAGAAGTTCATTAGACATTCAAAGTTTAGAAGTATGCTTTATTCAAATGTAAACGTGACTTTTAATTTATTTTTCTATTTCAACGTAGACAGACAGATGAATAAATTTTTTCGATTGAGATACGTAATACATTAGATATATCAAACGAATGATAGAAGAAAATGGTCGATTGAACAGATTTGTCGGCATTTACTTGAACCCTGATGAAGAAAGTATGTCGATATATGCTTCAACGATCAATGGCCGTCCACCACAATGACATTATTAGCCTTCGGGAATATGCCGTGCGCAATACAGTCATTGTAATACAATGAAAGAAAATGGATCTATTACGTAATCAGACAATATATTGAATACAATCAACAATGAACAAAAGAAGAAGAATATTTGTTCTATGAGTTGTCCATTTAGAAACAAAGTAGACACGGTCAATTATCGATATAGAATTTCTCTTTTGACAATGATTAGAGTTCGACAGATGTATTCTTTTTTGTCTTCATAGTAAATCTAACAATAAAGAATCAAATAAGCAAGAAAAAAAGTAGGAACATCTCGATCAAGACGTTTACAAGGTTGTGACAATTTTGCAATCATCAGAAAGTTATCATTTTGGTGTTGTCGAAACTAGACATTTGACATGCTTGTAGGAAAATCTTGTACAATCAAGCTATTATTTGTCATTTGATGATTGCAAGAAAACATTGATAAAATTTGCTTTGTTTTGCTTTTCATAGGCCTCCGTTGGTCAATTTTATTGACATAAGTATTGACTAAAACGGATAAAAGGATTTATTCTTGAAAGATTATAAGGGAAAGCAAGACTCTTTTAAATGTTTAGAAAACATTCATTTGATGACGAATATTTCGATATAGTTATTGCTTACGGTTTCTTTCTTAAACATAACAGATCGTCTAAGATCAGTATTAGAATCAACAGATGTTTTCTCCATTTTTTATGGTCCAACTATAGAAGTAGCAGTTTATTAGTTGTTATCTTTGATCCATTAGAAGAGTATCACTCTTTTTGTTTTCCTTTTGATCTTTTTACTTATCAGTGTTATTAAAACATAATCTCAATAAATCATACCGATTGACTTATCATATAATATCTTCATCTCGACATAACTGTTAGTCAAGTTTCAATAGAAAGTATTTTAGTGAGTAAGTCCCTTTTTCTATAAATATCAACAGTTTTGAAATAATTGTCTTCTGACTTAACATGTAAGACGTCGATAGAAGTAATTGACAATAAGTAGAGATTGTCATAGTTAATTCATGAAAAAAACGGTCGATACTGAATGACTTTGCGCAACTTAGACCATGACAAATAATTGATATTACGATTGACAATAAAACTATGTCTATCATTAACTATCATTAGCATCTTTAAACAGCCATGATCTTTTAGATTTAGAGATTTGCATAGGAACTGATATCTACTACAATTTCTTCTTATGCTTGTTAAGCTGCAAAGCTATGTCAATCAAAACTGATAGATATCAGTATTCAGAAGACAATTTTTATCCTTGTATTTTATGAAACACATTTTGTACTTATTTATAATGAGTTGTTGAAATTGTAGGAGGTCCTATTGAAACTCAGGAGAAACTTTATATTTTTCACTCGCTAGTTTAAGGTAAATCAAGAGCTTTCTATGATCGAAACTCTAAACGTGTCGTGGTTTACTTATAAGTTAGGTAAACTTTCGATTTTTCTTCTCAACTTACCAATCTTTGGGTGGGTTATGGCAGTACTACGAACATGGTTGTCCTTTCACAGCTTCTATTATCTCATATTCATCATTTGTTTTCAAAACAGTAGTAAGCCATTCATGGCGATACAACTTATTTGTTTTCAATGGGAGGTTTGACGTTCTCAACCTATAGATACACATACGGAGGTTCATAATAAAATGAACGTAAGAATGAGAATCAGATGATCTTGTTTTTATGATAATAGAATCGAACGAATACGTACTTGATAATACTTCTCTAGTTCAGGATCTTGCAACATTATCTACAGACTTTTCTTTAGTCTCTAGCATCGTTAGTGTTTCTATGCTGTAAGATTTTCATTATAAATAATAAAAACTTTTTCTTATATCATGTTATGTGTTCTTCGAATATACGAAACTGAAGCGATTGCTTCATTTGAGTAATTATCATAGAATTTTGATATACTATTAGATTCAGGAAGACGATGACATTCAAGAAGTGATTAGTCTTCTATAGAAAAGTATTATTTCATTTTTACTCATGTAATCAAATTAATCGAAATTCGTAATAGAATATCAATGAATTAATAATCAATCTCTCTTATTTTGTAGTTCTCAATGACATATACGTACCATAGTTACCGAAATTATTCAACCAAGTTTATTTTCAATTTATTTGCACTGCCGTACGCTTTAAAAAGAATCCATATAGTAGACAATAGTTTCCAAAAGCAATATAAGGAAATAAAAATTATTATCAGACTTCAAAAAAAAACACAGACTCCACAAAATGAGACGTCGCCGAGTTCTCTGCGACGTTCTTTTAATAACATATAGCTATTTGATTGAAGGTCAAAAAAGATTTTGTCTATTAGAAATTGAGAAAAAACGACTTCAGGAGATTTCATAAGATTACTGTATCTCAGCTAAAAAATTTCACAGAGAATTGTTTGCTCTATCTTTCCATGTAGTTAACTGTTGATAATTTTTGCTTCCTTGTATTCATTTTGGAAACAATTTTCTCTAGTCGAACTCTTTCTCAAGCTTACGGCAGTGAAAAAAATTGAAAATAAATCTCTGAGTAATTTTTATACCAACTGTATATGATTATTAGTGATACCCTGTTTTAAGATTGTTAAGTTCTCATTTGATGATGGTGATGTTTGACTATACGTAATGACAACATTTGCTAATCTACTGAATTAAAAAAGACAAATGCCTAACTCTTAAATTGCTGCTCGTGTAACCGATGATCAAGTGAATCGTTTATTCCTTATGATCTCATTTAAATAATACATAACAAATATAGTTTCCAACAATTTCTTTTTGTTAACGAAAAAAAAACAAAACAAAACATAAACCAAATGTATTCTTTGTTGGTATTGAGAACAGAAAAAAAAGAAAAAAAAAAGAAAAAAGATATAAAGTTGTTCTTCGTTCGTTCGTTCGTTTGTCGTTGCCTGGCATCCGAACAAACATAGATTGACGATAGAAGTTGTAAGAAGCAAACATAAAATAATATTTCTTTTTTTTTGTCAATGGCATCTACGGTAAAACAAGTTTTAACACATGATCAGTTATGGGAAGTTTTAACTGATAAACCAGTTGAATTTTCTACACCTGAAGTTGTACAACGTTACCGCAATTATACATCACCGGATGTATCTCGTCCTCGAATTCATCCTGGACGTGCTTATGATCCAAATCATCGTGATGAAATACATGGTGATCAAATGAATTTAGGTGATGGAAAGAATGGAGAAATAATTAATCCAAAACCCAAAACAACTTTCGAAAATCGTCTATTTAATTTAAATGAACTTGTTTATGAAAGAAATAGACAAAGAATAAAACAAGAAAATTCATTACCATCAAATATTGATAAATATAAAACAACGTTTGGCATTCCAACACATTCAAGTGAAAAAGCAGGAGATCTTGTTAATCCAAAAAAATCACAAGCACAAATTGAATATGAATTTGAACAACCACGAAGCATGTAAGAAAATATAAGTCTGTCTTTTTAAAAGAATTTTACAACGTATTACTCTTATAATCTGAATATTCGTATCTTTTTGTTTTTCTTTCAGGTATCTCTTCAGTCATAAAGAATTTGAACCAGGCGAACAACTCGAACGTCATTATGAAAATGGTGAATTAATTCGTCATCAAACTCATGGTGTTCCAACACCAGTCTATGCTGATGGTCGTCACGCACGTGAATCTCTAATATGGATTCGACCAAATCATACAACACCAATTGTAACACAAAGCGTCAATGAATATGATGAATCCCGTTGTGATAATTCTGCTATACGTACACGCCGTTTTCTTGCCCAAACTGGCTTACCTGTCGATCATCGATTTGGGATAGCAACAGGATCTGATCGGTTATCAGCCGGTGAAATAATTCATCAACGAGCAAATGTTCCAGCTGTATTTGATGAAAAGTCTCAAGCTGCTTTAGCTAAATTACGTTCACAATTATGTTCACTTCATATCACAACATTTAAAACACAATTACAAGCATTTCAATATTATGATACCAATCAAGATGGTTTTATATCCATAAATGAATTAACGAATACAATTGAAAAAAATTTTAATCTTCAATTATCTGATGGTCTTATTGCTGCATTAATGTTTCAATGTGATCAAGATCATGATGGAAAATTAAATTTTCTTGAATTTAGTAATTTTCTTTGTTATCGTATTGCACATTCAAGTGGTCTTGAACAATTTATAAATGAAGAAAAAAAGAAAAACAATAATAAGAATCAAACAGGAATTATAAAAGATAATCAAGGTCGACCATTATTAAATATTTCTGATCTTATTGAAGGTACAAATGGAAAATATTATCCGCGTAAACTTATATCACAAGTTGATGAAATGGTACCCGATGGTTGGAAAACAAGTTATGATAAAATTAACGAAGCACCATTTCGTCTTGAACCAAAAATTAAACGTCAATATGGTTTACCATCAATTACTGAACGTAATCAATATGCTATACCAACAGCCAATCATAAAAATCGACCACCACTTGGTTCAAATACAATTGTTGGTGCTTTATTATCGCCATCAGTATGGAGTGATCGTGGTTTAACTGAAGATGATTTATTAGTACCAAAAACAATGGAAGAAATACGTGATATATTTGCTAATGCAAATATTAATGTATCAGGTGAAGATTTTGTTTATGCATGGACAACAGCAGCTGCTAACAATGAACAGGGACACGTTAGTGTTGCTACATTCAAACAAGCACTTGATGATAAAAATCGTTCATTAGGCAATTATCAAATTGTCTATGCTTGAATTATACATTTTTTTAATATTTATATATCACTTAGTTTGAATTTTTCTATTATGTTTTTGTATAGAAAGAGCTCACGCATGAATCAACCGTTGCTAATTTATGTACGAAGAGAAAAGAAAATTGATTTTTATTGCAGTAATCATGAATGACAGAATAAGAAATTCGTTACGTAGATTTTTCACTGCACTGTTATCAATACCAGAGTATTTCATGGAAAACACTATCAATTGAGAAACATTGTTCTTTTAACCTGACATTGTTGTATAGTTTTTGAAAATATGTATAAAGAAAGATTCTATTTCAAGTTATAGCACAAATCAATCGACTACACATCAATGCAAGAAAAAATCATCTCTCTTTGTGCATCTTATAATCATTGCCGTTAGTAATCTTGTATTCAATATAATTTATCATCATAAAGTATGGATTTACATGAGATAGATAACGAGTAGTGTCATTATAATTTTTCTAGTATGATGACTGTAGGAGTAATAACAGTTGCCAATTTAATACTGTTTGTATATCAAAAGGCATGACAAATTCTAGTGAAATTTTTCGACCCAGGAGAATGTATCTAAACTAAGAAAAATTGATCCCTAAGCAGTTAGATAATTTGTTTTTGAAATATAGAAAAACTGAATTGTTTTGAGCAAGCATCCAATAAGACTTTATTTATTAGCAGCATATGATTAACAAAATCTTTTTCAATTTATTGCCATCAATAATTGATTAATAATTACTATTTATGAAAAAAACAAGGTTTTTCTACAAGTTATAATATTCAACTTAGCACAATGACAGAATCAATTCATTGTAATCATTTATTTCACAATTCAGGATGATGGAAAAACTAATGAAATTAAGTCATTTTTTCCAAAGAAACAAAGCAATGTATAAATGAATATATTGTTATACCCTAAATCGTTGTTTTCATAAAATAATATACCTTCTCTTCCAGCTTTGTCAACGGAAAACTAGTAATAAAAATAATATTGTAGAATACATGAAACTGATAGAGATAACCATCATATGACTGTACAAAATTAAGTAAAAACGGATGAGTCAATTAAAGTTTATTTGCGATGAAATTTCTAAAAATTTTTTCTATGAGTAACACATCAAGGCGATGAGTCTCGGTAAGCTCAATCCTGAAAGCAAGAAAACATAGTGTAGACTATTGATTCCCACATTGCTAAATACATTCTTGAATGAGACTGCATAAAACCCAAGAAACTTTTTGTGTAGACAAAATTATCAGGTTTTATTACCATCTTTTACCTTTCCTATAGTCAGAGGTGTAAGTAGAGGGGAGGCTGTGGGACATTACGTCCCTGTTTTGCTTTAGAAATTTAGCTACACAGCGCTCCTGTTTTAGGCACTTTTCCGTGTTGAAATAGCTCTACCCCTCTCCCTCTACGCCCCGTCTGTCTTCAGAGGTGTCTTTCACCCCTGTCTATAGTTTGTCATTCTTCAGTAAGTAAAATGCATCTACTCATACTAATTTTGGAACACTTTTTCACTAGGCTTCGTTGCTGAAACTGTGTGATAATGTGAATATATACCACATACTTTATTCAAAAAACAAATGTTGCCAATACTAGCTACTATCATAGAAAATACTTAATAGATGTTTTGTGTCGCTCTGTTATTTGCAAAGACGAAGAAAAAGCGTGTCTTCTTACAGAGTAAGCCATGTAATGGCGTTCCATTAAAAAATTGAAATATCTCCACTTCGGTTCGCTTGAATAGGCTGACTTTTTGGTTTGTGATGGAAACTTTCATAAAGTTTATTTCATACTGATAAAATGAAAAAGTATAAGTACGTCATATTTGTAGGCTTACTCAAAAAAAAGGTTCACCTATTGTCAATTGAGAACCATACATAAGAGTCATTGCATAGATAATTTTCACTAGTTACTTAAAAATAACAATGATAAGAAGTCAAGACAAACTATATGATAATACTACATCTATGCACACAGAGCAGTTTCAAACCTAGTCACTATAAATGCTTAAATTCGTGCCACACAACTAAAACACAAATTGCAGCCTTTTCTGCACAAAACATTTATTTCCGTTAAGTATGTAGCGTTCTACACTTGACACTGAGAAATTTCGTCCAGGACGACTTCTAGAATGAGTAGCTTCGAAAATTTGCGCCATATACAACTATATAGCATCATTATGAAAGTTCATTTTTCTTTGCGTTGCTGGTGTAAGTTTCAGCATAGATTGATCACTTTGCTATTTTCTCTTACTTCCATCCACACCATATCCCCAAATTCACATCTACAGTCACAAAAATAGCCAGATCAAGATCCACACCATACATACACATCCCGTGCATAACAACATCCAGCATACACACAGAAAAATCCTCACCTGCACGCCATACACAGCTCAAATGATACTCAAACTCAGACACACGGACACATAGATTTACACTTCGAACTCACACTGACATCCACAACAACATTCTCATTTCCTCTACACGCAAACACACCAATACCTAGACTAGCATACAATCGGCACCCCTGACAAACACCTGTTACGGGCATTGCCCTCACCGTATGCTTTTCTTTTTCTTTCTTCTCTCGCTTCCCTTGGATGTGATATCTTCGGTCATATATCATCATCTCTTTCTTTTCGTTAGAACCCTCAATGCCTATGATCATATATGTATGCGCGTTTTTCCTTTTCTATTTGATTCATTATGTAGCTTAGTTGTTATGTGTGTGTGTGTGTAAGTGTGATGGATGAAGATATACGTGCGTGTGAGGACATTTCTTTGATTCAGTAAAAATAAATGGAAGAAGATTTATAACATCTTATTCCCCTAATAACACCCATAGCCAGATTGACGTCCAATACACTCATACAGAAACACAAAATTACAGTTCAGACACAGATGGTCACATTTCTCGACATCCACATCTACGTGAACAGCCAAATCCAGGTCCTTAACATATACGTATATATAGTGATACATATAATCTTGACTAAGGTAGAACTCAATGTACTTAATTGAATATACTCTTTTTAAAAGAAATTTGTGATAAGGAACCATTGAGGATTTTAAAGAAGACGCTGAACTATCTAAGGTTCCATTTTAATATCACTAAATCATCAGAGCTTCCAGATAAATTAACCCTCCATCCTCGCTCTGTTAGGTCATTTTTGATCCATTCATAAAAACGATCTATTGGGAGGAATGAAACATCGAATCAAGGCGATTCTTGAACATTGTGTACAGTACTCAATAAGCCATAATAGTAAAAGGATTAAACATTTTCTCATCGTTCTTTTACCAGGGTATTTAAGCTGGAAAATCATGATCTCTTGAAAAAATGTGAGAAAATCCGATTTCTTTTCGTTTTTTTCTCTTCTCATTGGTACGAATTGATTATTTTGTTGCTTGAACAGTTAATATATATTATTTAAGGCATCAATGATTTATCCAGAAGCTTTGAAAAAATTATTGATTCAAAACGTAGAAATGTCGTTCTTTGGAACAATTTGGATAGAAAATGATCCAATCTTAGCGAATGACATACAAAATATGCATTTTTTGACAGATATTTTTGTTTTCGATGTATATTCATTACTCGCAAATATTTGATGCTAAAAGTATTTATTATAAGCAATCATTAATCAAAAAGTAATTCATGACAGTTCTTTGATAAGTTTCTGTCAATAAAAGATAGAAATTTATAGTTTTTCTTATAAATTTCCTTCTTGATCAAATCAAAAAAACTCTTCTCTGTCTTTCTGTCTATTCTTTTGCTAGTCTCGCAGAATTATTGTATGAAACATCATCAAATATGTACATGCTTTACGTCTCTTACATCATTTCAATGTGCTTTGACAATATTTTTATAGTGTGACAATTAATCGAGCGAGAATCCTTTTTCATTAATTATATAAAGGTAGTAAGACTCATAATTATCTCGTTATTGATGCTTTTGTTTTCGATTTCTTTTTCTTCATCCTCTGTCATCCATTAAAGATTTCCATCTGCCATCGTCTTTCTTTTCTGCTCTCTTCTTCTAGCTTGTATATTTTTGGCGTATTCCTCGATTTAACTAAGTGTCTAAAATTGTGAAGTTTCATGGTAAATTTATAGCGTTGCTATCACGTTTTCGAATATGTTTTTTGCTTTCAAGTCTCGTGAGTCGAGTCCTAGTTGAAAGCGTTCTGCAGCAACGATTAAAACTTTTTTAGACGCACAGCGTATGGAAATTCATGTCATTTATAGAAGCACTTTACACATGTATAGACTTACGAAATTTTAGCGTCATCAGATGACGCTCTATGACGCTGATCCATCTATTCTTCGTTACCGGTTTAAATCATCCTCTTTCACGTTTTCTCTTTTATGTTCTCCTCTGTTATTCGTTTTTCTTTGTTTGTTTGTTATTGTTTACCTTTCTCTGTAATATTGTTTTTTGCATCTTCCCATTCTTGTTATCACTTTTGCCGGTTTATATTATGTCTCATCATTTTATGATGGTGATTATATTGATCGGTTTTATTAATATAAATGAAATCCTATTTGAATCTCTTCAATATCTTTTCACAATATACTAACACATGGTAAGCATGTTTTATTTACATTACATTAGATACCTCGTTTCCGTAGAAGACCAAGATTAGATAAAATCGTCATCTGGCTCAAACGTTAGTATGAGCAAGAGAAACAGAGAATTAAGTGCACGAGAATCTCACACGAAATAGTTTGAAAATTATTGACCATTATATACATGTATCTAGTGTTCTTTAAAAAATAATGTGAATCTCAATATTTTATGGGTTCAAAAAGCTTTTAATGGGTATCTCAGATCATTTTCGACTGTGATCTATCTAACTAGACCATTAAGATTAAAAAAGAGATTTTTAAAATGTAGTAGAAACTCCACAGATTTACCTAATATCAAATATAATATTGCAGGAATCAAGAGCAACTAATCGGCAAATTATGAAAGTATTAGCTACACATTATTCATCATCAGAATCAGATAATGGTGACAGTAATTTTGATCCACGAAAACTGCTTCGAATTTTTCAAGTATGACTCGTTCTGATGGTTATGTACATCGGCCATAAACTCAACAAAGTTTACTTCTTCGATGCAAAAAAATGAAGATTGTTCAATGAAGACAAATGCATATTGTTCTAACCGTTAAAAACATTTCTGTCTTGATGCAACACGTATTTATTGTAAAAGCTATCATAGTCAAAGAATTAGCAGACACACTTGTAACGCACAAATATTAATTTCATTCATATTTTTTTCCTTGTGAACTTTGAATGTAATGAAATAAACCTTATCATAACCTATGATGTAAAAGTAATGGGACAAATATCGGACCCTACTTCTCTTCGTTGGAAACGTACTTAATGAAAACTTTTTTACCGAAAGATAGAGCTTTTTCTTCTTTTTCGAATCATATATAACTTTATTTTATAACACTTTCACAGACGAAACGACACGATAGAAAAGACATCATCAAAAAGCGTCCGCACTTTCTGTGTTATTCAGAAAACCAATGCGAAATGTTGATCCCTGTGTTTCTTTGATAAATGTGTTTTGAAAAGAAATTTTTTTATCAGTTGATAGGAAATTTTTTCCTCTTTCGAACAATGTATGATTCATATTTATCACACATAGATAAATTAAACGAGATGAGAAAAAAGAGAAACACTCATATAATGATTTGTATGAATTAGTCAAAAACATCTTGTTAAACAACAGGTTAATTCAACTATTATGAACTCATTAAAAACATCTTATAAAACAACAATGAACTATAATCAATTTTCGTCTACAAGATGTTTTCGAGGAAATCATATAAAAATTACAAACTTATTGTGTGAGTGATTCTTTCTTTCTCGTCTCGTTTCACTTATCGATGTGTGATAAATATGAATCATACCTGGTTCGAAAGAGAAAATTTCCTATCAACTGATACAAAAATATTCTTTTCAGAAGCTATTCATCAAAGAGAAGGTAGGATAGACGTTTTGAGCGACTGTTGTATAGAAAAGGTGCGGATGCTTTTTGATGATGTCTTTTCTATCGTGTTGTTTCGTCTCTGAAACTTTTATATAAAAAAAATTAAATATGATTGGAAAGAAGAGAAAAAGCTCTATCATTGGGTAAAAGTTTTCATTCAGCACATTTTCAAAGGAGAGAAATAGGGTACGACATGTGTCCCATTACTTTTGCATCATAAGTTATATAATTTTGAAAAATAATTCTTTTTCTGAAAACAGCTCATATTATGGCTCCATCGATTAAAAGTCCGAGTAAATCGTTTGATTTTCTTTGCCTGTATCTGCAGAAAATAAAAAACAAGTTTTGGCTTAGACTTTTAGCCCATGGTAGGACAGTAACTATTGTATTAGGATCTAAAGTTTGACTCCGAACTTAATTTTTTCTCTGCAGGTACCGGAAAAGTCAAACGTTTTACTCGAGCTTTTAATTGACCGTATGGTACAGGATGACTCACTTACTTTTAATAGTTTTCTTCAATTTTCTGTATCTCTACAAAACTTCAGAAGCTTTTGATTTCTATATGATTAGATAGAGCATTGGTTACTCCATCCAACTGTACAGTTTTCTTTTGATTTATTTCATATCTTGATAAAAAAATCAGAAGATTTCTACAACTAGCTCAACAAAACTTTTGCACAGATCTACTTCACTTGGACTGAATCAAATTCTCATGAAAATAGTGCTAATTCAGAGAGATACGTCAAACTTAAAATTACATCAAGTATCGACTGATATTGTTTTGAATTTGAGGAGAAAATTCAATTTCACATTTGAAGTTTGGATACTTTTTTAGCACTAGATTTTCAAGTGTTTGCACTAACTCGAAATTACCTATAAGGTTTTATAACTAAACCAGGCCAAAATTGAATAAAATCAATAGAGAAACTTGCTCTATCGAATGGTATCTTTATAGGAAGGATTAAAGTGGCTGGGAGACTAAAAAGTACTGGACAAAACTAAACAATCGAACTATTACCAAAAAAGCAATTTGTCAGAAATTCACTCGAATTGCAGTGAAACTTACAAATAGATCGGGTAAAAATGGATAGTTTGATAGAGAAGTGAATTCTCTATCTAACTGTATCAAAACAAAAAATAATCATTCGTTCAATGAGTTGTAATTGCTCAAAGAAAAAAATCTCTAAAATTCCATAGAAAAAAAGTTTTTTTTATCTTGCTTCTCAGAATGTGTCCATTTTTGTGATAAAAGTAGAAAAATGCACCAAAAGAAAACTGAAAAAAGGAGAAAACTAGAAAAATAAGTGAATCATCCGGTAGGAAGACACGCCTAGCCGTATAAAGATAAATAATTTCATGATTTTGAAAAAAGGTAAAAAAAAGTCAAATCAGCAAAAAGTTCGATTTTGTATCATTCAAGACGGTTATGACATTTTGACCCGTTTTATGTCTTCAGAGTGGAATTACTTTAGTCCAATTCCATTATACGATTATCATATTGAACATTTTACATGATCTATGTTGGTAGTCAACTCAACATCAGCTCTGCTGGATTCTTGTCAAACAATAACGAATTAATAAGAAAAAACAAACTTGCATTAAATAGTACTGTTCGATCTGTCTTTTTTTACGACTTTTCTCGGTGGTAGTTGCACAAAGAAAAGAAAACAGTACAAGATGATACCAATATCATCAACTACTAATCAATGACAGGTAAGTCGAATTCTAATGTTCAAGAACGAAACTATCAATATTTTTCGTAAATAGTTCATTGTAAAATCAAATGATTCATCTATTGTTTACATCCACAACCAAAAATAATGAACGATCAACGAAACGATTCGTAACACAAATCAAAAACAATGCAAGGTATCTAATTTTGTAAATAACAACATCTATTACTAAATATACTGCACCTAAAATTTAATTTCTTGCAAGCTGGTAAGCAACACTTATCCAACATCTAGCGTTTTTTCACTCTTTTATTATAATAAGAAAAAGCAATTCAGCTAATGATAGTATCCTAGATCAAGCATGCGAGTAAGAACAAAAACCAAACAAGAAGGTAAAAATATCTTTCATTTGAAATTATTACTATCTATTGATATATTAGATCAAGGTTATGGCGGTGGCGATCAGTTTTAAATTCAACGTAACGATAGATGATCGTGGTGATCCAAAGAATCCTATAATGAATTTTACTAAATTCGAAAATTCATCCATATATAAATCTTATCTTTATTTTCATATATCTTTCTCACACCCTCAAATAATTAAATATTTATTATTAAAAACTTCGATTGATATACAAACGATGATATTGGTACTATGGCTGGGACTAAACCCGAGTTTCAATCGTTGACTTGAATCGGACAATGAATAGAAATTGGTCTAAGCAATATTATGAAAAACATCTGTTCATTTTCATATGTGAAAGGAACATTTAAGAGTTGGTTTCATTAGAATCATGGTACTGAGTGCGAATTCGTAGTATAATGCATATGTTAATGATCATTCTATTTACTCTCTAACGTCATCGATTAGCTGCACTATTAAGACGTAATAGAACAAAGGGAATATTCGTATTTAAAAAAAGTACGTTGCTTAAAATATCATGCACAGGTTATGACGTATGAAGATTAATGCACAATAGTCTACCTTATTTTTCCGAGTGTATATATAGGCATCACAATGCTTCGCTCACTCATAAAACAACGTCGATATATTACACTCCAAATCTGGTCGTGGACAAACAAGATTTCAAATTAATACAACGAGTAAATATATTTGTTTCACAATTATAGTCTCGTCACAGAGCTTTTGTAGCCATAAATATCAAGCAAATTCTTCGACCATTAAGTAGAATCACTAGTCTTCTATATTATTAGTTTCGTATCATTGCAATCTTTTTTTCTCTCGGTGAAAATATTCTAAACCTCTGTACGAAATAAATTACAGAGATTGACTATCATGGAGTCGGTCTCGTCGTAAAGAGTCTGTAGGCAAAATCGTTAATCCGGTTTCTGAGTACCACAATAGAATTACAACCGTTCCGTATCATATTCTGCTACACTCTGTAAGGATTTGGTCTCGCTTAAAATTAAATACAATGCTATGTGATATACAAATCTTCAAGAAAATTTTAGAGAAGGGATGCTCTCAAGTAGAGATTTGAAGAAAAATACGCTTAAGATAATATATTGGCAGCAAATAGTTTTAAAACTGCTATATAACAAGTTTCTTGAATAGAAAATATTTCATAAAATGACCTATTTGATTTCCATCTCAATTTAGAGGGAAAACTACTATATTTCAAATAGAAATGGTCAACTATGGGGTCTTTAGCATTCATCATGTACATACAGTGGATCCCAAAAGTATTCAACAGGGTGTAATTTGGATTTTTTTTCGTAGCCTTAAGTGCTAGAAAGAATCCAAATAGTAATTTGAATAGAGAATATTGTTGCCAACAAGAATTCGAGAAAATGATAACCGTCATGAATTTTCCCAAAATAGAATTTCTGAAAAGCGAAAACCCTGGTTTTTCAGCATCCAGAAGCCACAGCAGAAAACTTGTTTTAACAGTCTAGAATTATGGAGCAGCCAAGTCTCTACAAAATGAGACGT
>CAJNOP010001542.1:0-28761 GCA_905250075.1 Rotaria sp. Silwood1 | reverse complement strand
ACTCATTATTATTCATGTTTTAAATAAATATAAATAATGGTAATTCGTATTCATTTTTGATTCTACTTAGGTCATACCAAAAGTAGTAGGCCTCGCATCTTAATTTCCAATAGAGTGTTTGGAAAAATTTCTTTTTTTATGAAGAGATAGTGCGTCTTTTGCTGTTTCCCTAGACTGAAAGGGTAGGGTCTAGAAATGGGAATTCATCTGTGTCCATGTATCCTTTTTGTCGGTAACATGACACAAGTGACCATTTTCTTGGCACAAATGACCATTTTCTTAGCACCAGTGACCATCTTTTTGGCCCAAGTGATCACGTAACTATGGCACAAGTGACCACGTAACTATGACACAAATGAGCATATTCCGTAGACTGAAATGATGGGGTCTAGAAACCTAAATTCACCTGTGTCCGTCTGTCTGTCTGTAACATGGTACAAACGATCATGTAGTAACAATGGTCTGAATAACCATCTAATGACTATGGTTCAAATGAACACGTAATAAGCATGACTAAAACGACCATGCAATAACTATTATTCAGATAAACGTGTAGAATGGTTAAAAACAACATTTCGTTAGTAGAATTCAAACTAACCGAGCAGTATGACTTAAAAAAATTGTTAAATTATTCAATATTATTGGATTGATTGTACAATGTTGTATAAATGAGAATGTGATTTATTAAGTTTAGAATTGATGAATCAATTTGAACATATAATTATGATTAACAAAACTTAAATTTGGTGAATAATGTGATTTTTGTTTTTGTAATTACAAATAGCGCTAATATAATTATTAAAATTTCGTATTGTTGTTTAATTATATTGGCGCTATTTGTAATCATAAAACAAAAAATGAAATGTTTACGATAAAAAAAACTGAATCCATATATGCATCATCTTTATATATAAGATGCATTGTCGAAATTAATTTTTATGTCCATCTATGATATACTTATCATATTATCAATTTCGTCTACTACTTTATTTAATGCACCTTTATATCTATATGTGACTATATCCCTTTGTTTATTCCGTCAGTCTAGGGCTAAGTGAATCGCTACGCGATTAACGTTACTTGTATCTTTCTATGCTATTTGATCACTATTCAACTAATATCATAATAATAAAATTTCGATAAGATTTGTTTCTTTCGCATATGTGCTGGTACCATGAATGCTCCTAAGTACTTTTTGAACAACGTTTGATAGCAACAAGATAGAGAACTGCGGTTTTCAGCATTGGAAAGAGGAGATGAAGACGCATCGAACTGTATACTACTGATTTTTCTAACACGATTTCTAAAGTTTTTTTTATTCAATTTTCTAACCGTTGAAAAATTTTTTTTTATGAAAATAAGAAAAAGCAAAAAACTTGATAGAAAATCATAGTTAGAATACGTATTATCTCTAAATAATTAAATTTAAACATCTGAGTCTTTCGCAGTTTGTAGATCTTCGACTGAGTAGCGGTTTGAATGTGAACCTGATTATTCAATATTCACTGTAAATAACTCACGGGATAGGTTTATTCTTTGGAAGGTCAACTGAAAACCTTACAACAAACAGGTTAGAAAATCAGTAATATGAGGTTCGATGTGTCGTCACCTCCTCTTTCCAACACTGAAAACCGCAGTTCTCTATCTTATTGCTAGCAAACGTTATTCAAAAAATATCCACGAGCATTCATGTTCATGATACTAGGATATATGCGAAAGAAACAAACCGTATCAAAATTTTATTATTAGGATATTAGTTGAATAGTAATCAAATAGCATAGAAAGATAGAGCAAAAGACTCTCTATCTGTTCATAAAAAAAGAAATTTTTTTCAAACACTCTATAGGAAATTAAGATGCGGGGCTCACTACTTTTGGTATGACCTAAGTAAATTATAAAAAAAATAATTTATCTTCATTTTTAAGTATAAATTTTCTATAAATATTTTTGTCAGTGTCAGTTTATCTTTACTTCAAAATTCATTTATGCGTAAACCAAACTATCAATAACTTTACTTAAATAAATAGAAATGAACTTTTTTAAAAATTATTTTTCGAAATAAATATATAACTTATATAACTTATTTTTATTATCAATAGGAACAATGACAATTTACATTTATTTTTAATATTAACTGTTTAAAATATTTTTAACTGTAATAGTTCATATTTGCTTTCTATTACATGTATGCGTAAATTGAATTGTTAGTACTTTAAGTTTAAAAAATAAATATATAGTATTTTTTGATCTCCATCGAAAACTAACTCTATCCATCATTATCTCCATTTGCTTGAAATGTGAGTTATCACTATTTTGTATATGCAGGGATTAAATTATCGGTACCTTTAAGTTAAAAAAAGATAAAGTATTTTTTTAATAAAACTTTTATTCGAAAATAAATACAACTTGTCATCATTTATATTTATTAAAAAAATAAGCAATGGTAATTTATATTCATTGTTAAATATAAATTTTTTTCAAAATTTAAGCGATTGCAGTTTGACCTGTGACAGTTTCGGATCAAGGAACTGAATTGGTGTTCACCCCCCAGTTCTTGCGGAAAGATACGGAACTGATCATCCATTCTTTTTAAAAGGAGTGGTCCGTATACCCAGTTCGGTGAAAAGAACCAGTTCGTAGAACTGTATGCTCTCACAAATCTAGTTGCAGTCTGTCTTTCACTTCAAGTTTGATGCATACGTAAAATAATTTACTGGTAACTTACATTTAAAATATATAGAAATAACTTTTTTAAAATAGGTTTTATTGAAAAATGAATACCAACTTTCATTATTTATAGTCATTTCAAATATAAATTCTGATAGCTTATGATTAAAATAAATATAGATAAAGATGAGTTATACGCATTTGAAATGTACATTTGAAAAAAATTACCGTACATTGATGTTAAATTTTAAATACTACGCATAAATGCAAGTGGAAGTAACGATCAATCGACAGCTCGAAAATCATGAAGAAAGCTATACATTCAAAAACAAATAGAAACCATCGTTATGTACAGTTTAAGTAGATGTAAGTTACTGATAGTTGATATGAATGATAGAATGGCTATAATCGAAGTAGAAAAACTATTTCCCGTTCTAAGAGATTACCTAGTGATGTCAACGATAATACAGTTTTCGCTTTCTAATACCCAGAAATGAATAATGCATCTTTTCTGTGTTTTTATTGCAGAAAAATGTTTGGCAAATCAATTCCATGGGTATATGAAATATTGGTTGGTCTACATTTTCGTGGAATTCACATGGCGGCCTTACTTATATTGGCCTGTGTAGTGCTGAAAGATATTAATGCCAATCCCATGGCAGGTGAAAACAAAGGTTTGTCCACTTTTTCTTTGAGCTGAGCAGGAGACCCTGTTGTATATTAAGCCATTATTATAAAACATTCAAAACTACTATAAGAGGATTGAAGCGATGAAAAGTTTAGTATCTCAGTAATAGAAGCGTATAGTAAAGAAATCTCGATGACAAAAGCGCATCAATAATCTTTAATGGAGAGATTATATCCAAAACGGTTAGAAGCATTGAGCTTGTTTACAGGAAATTTTGACTGTTGCAAAGCCACTTTTGCATTATGCGGTTACAGAAATAGCTATTTCTGAAGAAACATGTGATCTTTCATCCGCATTGCGATAATTACCATGTTTTAATACGTTTTGAAAACGATTCAGTAGAAACTCATCAATAACATCAATACAGTTCTTTATTGTCTCTATCGAAAAGAGTGATTGTCAGTCTCTGAAATGTTATATCTCTCACGATAGTTATTTCATAGTTTTGAACAATTAATGAAGTATTGCGTTATAAGGTCTGAAAGTCAGTAATTACCTTTTTATTCTACATATCTCTTTCATACAAAATTGAATGAATGAAGACTCAATTAATAAGCATATCAAATTTTCTGCGCAATCCTAATGATATGTCACTTAACTTAGAGGTATAGCTGTTCATGAGGGAGTTTCACATTTCAAGATATTTAATATCATTGCGTATAGATTATTTCAATGAAACACGTACAATAATGCAGATGACTTAATCTAAACTGTTTAAAAGTTTAAAAGTTCTTAGAAATTTAAGTCTTGATTATTGAGAAACCAAGATATAACTGATTTTGAAGCTAAATCAGAAAAGATTAAAGTATTTTTCGGATTTTCGTAGTGAAGTCAACAAAGAAATTTAGATAGTATTCAATTTAGGTACTGTTCGCCAATTTCTAAGGATCATATAGAAAGCCTAATTATTTTTTGGATAGTGAAAAAAACGCAACATTGTTGCACAGATGAACAAAACCTATTTTTAATTCTATAAAAAGAATCTTTTGACCATAGTTTTAGTGATTTATATATATAATTGGAGCACAAAAACTAATTTCTGTAATGCAAGCTCACACTTGAATCATTAAATATGTTGGGCGTAGAACATCTTCTAGTCATTCGAATATTTTGTTGCATGTAACGAAGCCTCACAATTACTTTCTTGCTACAGTTCAACTATAAGATTTGCAACATGAAAATCATAGGTCATGATAAATAACTAGTAAGTCTTTCGAGTGAATATAGGATTGCTCGGATGCATCTATAGTTCGGATAATTAAATATCCGTTATGGAAAGAGGTTATCAAGGAACAATCTGTAGATGATAAAAGTCTATTGTTATGAGACTTTATTCATCAATCACGGCTTTACGAAATCAGCATCGTCAATATAAGTGTTTCCTTGGGTTTTTCTTCTTACTTTGTAATCAGTTCATCAATTTTTTTAGTCATGGTTACGGTTGTTCAGAGAAATCGATTGACGGTATTGCTGCCAATAATTTTGTTCACTAAAAACATTTGATAGTCTTTATAGTGAATCAAAACTTGCCGTAAATTCGATTATATTGTGTCCACACTATTTCGTTCTCAAAAGCACTGAATACTCCAGATAGTCTATAAACAGTTTAGAAATCAAACAGTACAGAAAGTGGTTATTCAAGAAACAATTGTAAAAGTAGCTTCTAGAACTGCTGTTATGGAGTTCAAAAAAGAGAGCAAACGCTTCTTTACAATATAATGATACAGATTCAGAAAGATTTATCAGTCCTTTGTTCGAAAATTTACGAGCGAGTGTAAACTCAGATTACGAATGAGCAGTAACCGCATCATATACGAAAATCATATTCAGACGATGTAATGAATCGAGCCAAGTTTCATAATTTTGTCAAGAAGGGTTATGGAAAAGATCGTGCTCATACTGTTGTGTCCGGTTTATACTACAATAGAACAGTAAAAGATAAACTAGACTTGATGAACTCCTCACTTGAAAACGACCATGTGACAACAACAGTCCTATGAATAAGACTTAAAAATAATAAAAATACGAATGTATGATTTTTGCTGTTGCGAAGTCCTTGCTTAAAACCAAAAAACCAAAAAGTCAACAGTGAAGTAATTTCCCTTGATTACTGCATTGTTGGTACATTCAGACATATTATCCTAAGCTGGTGGTTCTTAGTTGTTTTTCAACGACTAGTCTCAGATCAATATATCTCGTTTACCAAAAACTTGTTAGCAGCTGCTATTTGATGCATGGCCTAGAAGAAGTCATGAGACGATAATAATTCAACATACATCCATATTTTCTCAATATATCATATGAGAAGTCGCGTCCAGACTTTATTTCAGTCCTCTGCATCATCGGGTCGTATTCGAGTCGATCATGACAGATGACGTAAAAGTTCTTGGAAATATGTAATACTATGTTGCACTCAAATGGATAGATAGAACATAATTCGTAGTTTATAGAGATATTTTTTAGTCGATTTCTTATATAAGCAAGCAGCAATATCCATTTGGTTTTTTGTAAACACTTAAACAAACAGGCTGTAAACATTATTTACAGTAAAGAATCGAGTATTCGACGAAGAACTCTCAGTATAATGTAGATGAGCATTTGATCAGAATCTTGGAATGTGATTTCGAAGTTCATTATATTGGAGTCTTATCTTCGTATTCACTAAGATTCAATAAATCAACCCTTAGCGATTGAGGGTAATTCGTCCAAAAGTGCTCATTTTTAGTTCTTATAAGATGATTATTACATTACCGTCAGAGATCTTTTCGATATTATTTTCTGCCACTAATGATGTGTATACTTTGAATGAAAGCCAGAATAAAAAAACGAAAAAGCTGTACAGAGGTCGAAATATGCTTCTTCTAGAACATGTCTGAAACCAGCCGACTTCCATCAAAGCTTCCTATCACAATTGAATATTTTAACAGTATTTCGATGTTTTCTGCAAGTGGATTGTATGACTTTTTCTATATCTCTTGCTTTAACAATATTTGACACAATCAGTCTAGTCTAACGGTATCAGCTGAGAAACTTTGACTGTGGGAAACTTCATGTGATTGATGTATGAGCATTTATCACTTTCACAATAATAATTATTCTACCTTTTTTTGTGTTTTTTCAGATTTTTTTATTGTACACAGAAATTTAAAAAGGATAAGTAATTAAGATATATATAGAGTTGAGATTGAAAACATATAATTGTACAATTTTCTAGATAAAAGAGGAAAATTCCCATATATTGAGGTGCTTGTTCCAAGTTGTCAAAATAGTATGTTTTTCTCATAACAGAATGCAAGAAACTATATTTATATTTCTCAAAAATGTCTGTCACTAGTACCATAAAAGCTGAGGCACAGGACAGTACCAGAGTCAACTTCCCCTGTAAGTGCAGTTGTTGTTCACAAGCGAAAATTGAGAACGTTAAATAAAGTTGAACTCTTTTAAGAAACCAACATCTTATAGAAATAATTCTTAGCCCATACTATCGAGAATAATAACGAGAAAGATGATTAAAGATATCTTCCTTGGGATGCTATTTGACGTTCGTAAATCAGTTTTTCGGTTGTATCGATTATCTTCGAGCAAATATTTCAAATAGTAACTCGTCATCTTTTTGAAAAACATACTCTGAGGAACGACTACTTATTATTGTCTTTCGTTGTATATTTTAGAATCTAACAAATTTGAACAAAGGTTTTCAGCCATTGATTCGCCAAAGAATTAGTTATTCCATTCAAAACGCAATGCTGGTGGTTTACCACCAGGTAAGCAACGTTATGTTCCATAGTTTTCTTTTTGTATATATTGGCACAAATATCTTCCCTAGTCAGTTTTGAAAAACATAAATTAGTAGCAAGATTTTTAAAAGACAATCGCTTTCAAATTTTGTTTTTCAATGATGTTCAAATCTATAGTTTGATCAACGATTTAATGCTAATAGATTAAGAATATCGAGTCTCTCAACAACTTCTGCAAATTTCGGAAGTCAAGGAATCGCAATTTAAATATCCTATAGCATAATAGAAATGTCTTGATAGTACGTTGTGTATCATCTAAGAGCCACTTAACTTGAATAGAAATTATAAAATGTTCATTGAGAAAAAATACTTATTCATAAAATGAGTAGCCTGCTATATGAGACATTGTTTACTACACTGAAAAAAAATAGGTATCGTATGGAACCTATAAGGGTTTCGAGATTTGCAACGAATTCGAAACCTTTTTAGGTTTCGTACAAGCCTGGTTCTGTACGAAACCCTTATTGGAAACGTCAAAATAGGGTTTCGTACACTGTTACCATACTCTTAGAATGATTCATTAAAAATAACAGAACACTGCCACACATATCCATAGACTCCTCTTAACCGTACATGATATGAATCACAGCACAGTTATATAAATATCCACAGCATCTCGGCATCGCTAACGACAGTAAGGATGCCAGTAATTTCACCAACACGAATCAAATCTCATATCATTTCCGTTTCATATCCGAGGGCCACCTCCTAACTTCTTAAGCATTACAAGACTAACTACAATTCTCATATCCTTTTGAAATTATCGTAGACAAGTAAACGATTCCACTTATCTGAATATGAATTCAGAGTCATAGTTTAACAGATGCTTACCTTTTTGTCTACGTCTTCTACAGATCCGAATAACACTTTTTACGTCAATTTGAAATGAAATCACCCCACACCATCGATCCCTTGAGCTGATCTAAATACAAAATAAAATCATATTTCAAATATAACATACCTTGCGATTGCTTGTTTTGATTGATCTAAATACAAAATTGAATTACAGTTTAACATAAAAACTTACATAAGTATTTCTTTGATTAGCTGATATAAATATAAAATAAGAATCTTATTTGAAAAATAACTTGCCTAACCATTGCTGGTTTCACTTGATCTAAATAGAAAATTAAATAACACTTTGAAATAAAAACTTATCAGATTATTGGACTGTTTAGTCGATCTAAATGTAAAGTAAAAGTATATTTGAAATGTATATTACTTAACCATTCGTCGTTTCGAGTGATCTAAATACAAAACTAAATAACAATTTGAAATCAAAATTTACCTATAAGTATTCAACTGGTTAGTGGATCTAAATATAGAGTTTTGTGTTAAATAGAACTTTTCTCGGTGTTGCTTGTTTTGATATATCTCAATATAGAGCCAGATACAATTAGAAACGAAAAATTACTTCAGTATTGCCTTGCTTAGTTGATATAAATATAACACAAGAATTTTCTTAGAAATGTAACTTACTTTGTCGTAACTTCTTTCGGCTGATCTAGATACAAAAACCAATGCAAATAAGAAATAAAGTCTTACCTTAGTATTAAACTGGTTAGCATATCTAAATACAAAATAAAAATCGTAAATAAAATATGACTTCTTTAAGCGTTGTTTGTTTCAATTAATGTAAATAGAAGATTGAACGACAATTAGAAATAAAAAGTTTATCTCATCATTGGTATGGCTATTTGGCCTATATATAAAACAAGAATCTTATTAGAAATATAACTTACCCAACCATTCGTTGTTTTGATTAATCTAAAATGCAAAAATGAATAAGAATGTAAAACAAAGCTTGCCTTACTATTGCTTTGATTAGTGTATCTAAGTATAGAGTAGGAATCATATTTAATATATGACTTACCTAAATGTTGCTTGCTTCATCTGATCTGAATACAGTATTGAATAATATTTAGAAATAAAATCTAGCCTAAGTACAGTTCGGTGAGCTGATCTAAACAGAAAATTAAATAACAATTTCAAATAAAAACTCACGTAGTATAGGTGCCGTTATTTAATCTAACTATAAAATAAGAATTTATTAGAAATGTGAGTTACCTTACCATTACCAATTTCGATTGCTCTAAATACAAAACCAAATTACAATCTGAAATGAAAATTCGCGTAAATATTCAACTGATCAATTAATCTAAATATAAAAAAGAACTACGTTTATAATATCACTTACCTTATTCTTTCTCGCATCAATTGTTCCAAATAGAAAATGAAATTGAATATTGAAATGAAAACTCAATCAAGTATTGAAATGGTAAATCAATCTAAATATAAAATAAAGTCAAATTTGAAATATAAGTTACAAACAGTTGTATATTTCAATTGATGGATATACAAAATTAAATCATAATTCGAAAGAAATATTTACGTAATTATTGTTCCGGTCATTTGATCTAAATATAGAATAAAATCATCTTAGAAATATCGCTTAGTAACCGTTAGTTATTTTGATTGCTTTTTGAACTAATAGCAAATACGCAAGTTGTACACATCGATAAATGTCGCTATACTAATTTTCTGTCGCTCTCTGGATTTTAGCAGCCCGAAAAATCCTTTTTTTCAGTTGATTTGTGTAGTGGAAGAATTTTTGCCAGAAAAGTGAAATTCAAGAATGAGTTTCATCATGATGCATAAGAAGATTTCGAGTTCAACATTACTTAAAAGACTCGTCCAACTCTGATAACATACCAGAGACCGTCATAGGGCGTTTTTTTACGCTGTATCGTGCCCTGCTCTGATGGCATAGCAAGTTTCAATAATACTCTTAAACTGAGCATATCCATTGCACTTTTTTAAGACTTGATAAAATAATGTTAGCGCTTTCAAAAGTTGGTATCCATATTCTTATGTCACGATCAGCTCTGATATATGATTGAAAAGAATCTCAAATCTGAGAGCAGCAACCAAAATGAAAACTTGAAATATAATTTTAATGGATATTTTCCTATTTAAAATTTGATCAGAATATTACTATTTTAATCAAAGTATTCAAGTGTGCATTGATTTTACTCACTATTTGAGTAAAAAGCATTTTTGTCGAGGTTTTACTTGAACACTCAAAGGCTTTTTCGAATTCCTCACCTTAGCAAATTATAACTGTAACACTACGTCAACCTTTGATGCATATATCATACTTCAAGATACACCAACATGTGATATTTACTCGGATAAGTCAAATATCGATAAATTTGACCACATCTTCTCCACAGTATAAAAACACATATCTTTTTAATGGAATATAACATTTCTCTTTTCATAGAAGTCTTGTAGTACGAGTTGGCTCTATGTTACCTTTTGTCTATAAACCCAAATATTTTCCAACAACTTTCTCTCATTCACCGATGGCTTTTAAGATAGCTATGCCCTTGTGAATACCAATTTTTTCACTAGGAAAAACACTTTTATTAGGAAGAAAATAACTTTAATTGCAAAAAATGTTTTTTTTTCTACTGGAACATGGTTTTTTCTCTGCTTTGTGAAATAAATACAAGTACAATCTTTATAATGATAAAAGGAGGATAAGTAAATTCTTTATTTTATGGGTACAAGCATTCTTCATTCGATTCAAATGGACTGAGTATCAAATAATTGCATTAAAATTGGCGAAAAGCATTTCCATTTGTATCAATTTCTTTATTAGAAAAATTAAACTAGAACCAGACACTTGCTCATTTTTTTGGCACAGGGCAAAATTTTTTGCCCTGCTCTGTGATGATCTCTGTAACATACTAGTTATGAATTTTGGTGGATAATGTTAAGGAATACTGACTCAGAACAATTAAAAATCGGTTGAATATGTTATTCACTTTCAATCCCTTGAGTCGCAAGTAAAGCTAAGGAGCGGTCGCTTATGTGGAATGTTCCGGCTGCGATACTTTAATGAGGTTTACTACGAAACCTGTAAGAGTTTAATACAGAACCTTTGATGATTTTGAAAAATAACAGAAGTATCATACGAAACCCTTTTGACGACTAAACCTAGAATGGTTCGATACGAAACCTTTCATGATTTTGAAAACTCACAGAAGTATGATACGAAACTCTTTTCACTACGGAACCTTTGAAAGATTTCGTAGACGCGTACGGACACTTTCAGAATATCATAAAATACTACTGAACCTAAAAGGTTTCGTGTGAAACCAATTTTTTGTTCAGTGTGCCATAAGAGAGATGTGTCGTATTATACCTACGTGCGTTGGTTCTCTTTCTTTCCTGACATACGTATACTTTGTCGTCTGTATCTATTTCTTTCGTTCTCTTTGTTTTTGGCAAGTATTTTCCTACAATGTTTTCTCTTGGTCTTTTTCTTCCTTCCTTTAGCGTCACCGCTGAGGTATATGCAAACTGTATTATATGTATCCTAAATATATTCTATCATCTTGCAATGGTAGGTCGCGTCCTGTAAGTTACGGAGATTGACCATGTTTGGGTGAAATGAGGGTATGGGTGTGGGTGTGTGGGCGTGGATGTGGGTATGGGTGTAGGTGTGAGTGTAGGTGTGGGTGTGGGTGTAGGTGTGGGTGTGGGTGTAGGTGTGGGTGTGGGTATGAGTAAACAGAAGATCAACACCCACACCCACACCCAACCCACACCCCACACACGCACACCCACACCCACACTCACACCCACACCCCGACAATGAAATGATTAAAGCGACAGTGATGGAAAGTGATATAGCAAATGAGACAAGCGATGATACAGATGATGAGACCGATGCTGATACCAACGATGCATCAGAAAAAGAAACCGGTGATAAAATGGATGAAGAAGCTGATAAATAAACTGCTATTTTCTGTTGTTGACTTATACATGTTTATAATTAGTAGCAAAAATTCATTCATTGGTAAGATTCTCCTCTTTCTGATGATTTGTTATTTCGAATTGAAGACTCATTTCATTGACTGAACTGGAAGTCCTCTTTTTAAACGAAGTCAACTATTTTGCGATGTTCGATGTAGTCGATAATCTATCTTTCCTATACATTTTCCACGTTCCAAGAAGAAATAAGAAAATGTTAAAACATAATGCTGTTCCTTCCAGTAAAACTGGTTCCCTATCGAAACGGCATATGATAGAGACGTGCTGTTTGCGTAGTTTTATAGAGCATGATCCAGGCTATCGTATCCACTCCTGAACAAGAAATGTGTAATGGAAGTTATGAGAATGACAAAATTTTAGAAAAGTCTAACCAAATAACCGTGCCTATGTATAATACTAATCCTTTGGTTTTTATATGGAATTGTTGCCCAGATCCTGCTCTTTCGAATGGTGAAAACTGCAGCTCTCTATCGCATTCCTATCAAAAGTTATTCGAAAAATAGTAACCTGCCTTTTATTTTGAAACGGACAATAGTAGTTATATCTTGATAGAAAAAGACTTGTTCTACAGGAAATAACCATTGCCAATCGATCCGCCATGATCAAAAACATCAATAATGATAATTTGAAAAACGTTGTGTGCAAGGCAAAATTGATAAAAATTTGGTCAAATACCATCAATATTTGGTTCATAAATTTTGAACGAATTGAGATAAAAACTTCGGCCTTTCGTAGATTTGCAGGCTCTCAGCTGCTGATTCTAGTCCGCTCCTCAAAAGTTAAAATTGATTCTATCTTCATAGCACAACAGTCTACGCTTTCAAGGTGACCGTAGATCATTACTTATTCATCAAAATGAACCTCAACAATTTTATATGGATCGATGTGCTAGATAAGCCTCTTTTAAACGACGCAAACTCGAACTCAATAGGTGGTTGTGGTGCAAAGTTATTAAAAAAAATACCTACCCGCCTTTTTTTTCTGAATGGGCATTAGTTCGTTATCGTTCCATACAATCTCTTTCGACTTCAAGGAGATTGAACGTCTCTTATCATATTATAGAGAAGTCAGACAAGTAATAAAACAAACCTGAATCTCGACTTGGTGCTAAATAGTGATGAAAGACTTTTAAGCAATTAAATGATGACACTCAGTCACAAAGAATCGCTTTTTTCATTACACATATCTTGTTTTTTGTATGAATATGCTACTAGTGTCATGTAACTATGTTGAAAAGGCAAGATATTAGATTAAGAAGTATTGTTTCTTCATCCAGAATAAATTAAAATGGCACCATTTTTACTCGATTATAATCTGACTTTTAGTCATCAAAGTTGATCGTTTTTATTGTCAAGCGATTTCTTTGAATTCTTGCTAATCGATTTTAAGGGCTCCCCTCAAAAAAAGTCACTTTTCGTCAAAACTACCGAAATTAAGATAAATGTAGGAAAAGATAGCCCATCATCTGGTCTCTCATAAACGACAAAAATTTTTACTCAGCACCTCTTCTTATGCCAAAATGATTGAAGATTTTCGTCATTCCCTATTCGAAAAACAAGCTGTTTTTGAAAAAAAACCGAAAATTTTTTTCGATTTTTCTTCGCTTTATAGATTCTCGATCGCATCTCCAAGAATTCTCGAAGAAGCTTCATTGTAGCCAATAGTGTTTTTTGTTTGAAAGAGCGTGTAAAACTGCAGTGCCTATGAGAGCCAGTTTTTTTTTTATTAAGCTTTGCTTTTATTATATATACAACTCTTTATGTAATTAGAGCGCCGTTTCTGAAGAGTTTTTTCGAGTCATTGAAGTTTCGATCCCTTGTTTTCCCTATAAAAGTAGGAGTTTGAAAAAAGAACTCTCATAGGCACTGCATTCTGACATGCTCTTTCAAACAAAAAAAAATAAATATATAGACTGAAGACCGCAGAGAAATGTTGGAGACGAAATTACCTATTTTTTTGACTCTTGTTTGGCCAATATCTCCGTCAAATGTCATGGTACAGGGCTGAAAATTTTACTATAGCCTTCCCACACCAGCCCCAACATATTCCGAAAATTTCATGCCATACGAACGTTTTTGGCCTGAGATCGATTTTTGAGAGTGGGGACCTTAACAGAATTATGCTTCGAATAGTTTTCAACCTTCACCGTCAAGATAAGTTATACATCATTGTGTGTTTATTGATGATATGTTACATCATAGAAAGCATAGCATATAGATTCACGTTTTTTTCAATTTAATACTAAAAGAAATAGTCATGGATATTAGCATCATCATAAGACCCGTAATGGTTTATAACTGATGAGCAAATTCAATTGTATGACGTACAAATCCGTTTTACGATATTGAAATTTATTAAAGCCTATATTCAATAGCTTCTGCAAATTTTCCTATCCTCGAAATATCAGTTCTGACATTTTCTGTAATTTATTTTCAAATAAATAAAAGAACTTATGGAGAACGAGATGAAAAATTACTCTTTCTTGGCATCATATCAGTCATAGCTCTTCATGGAATGACTGAATAATATCAATCAAACAAGTTATCTGAGAATATATTCTTTCTACATGTTTGTTTTTCAAATGATGAAGGATTATTCGCTTGCGAAAAGAAAACGTAAAGATGAGATGAATTGAATGGTTGAGCAATATTAAACGATGTAATTTGATGCCAAGGAACGATAAGTGATACCAAAGAAAGAAATTCATTGTTGATTTGATCATAATTTTTCACTCATAAGAATCTTATTGCAGTGTATCAAATGATTGTTCAAAGAACATCTATTATATGACCATCGATTCCGTCTAAATCTAGAAAAATGTCTGTGATAAAAAACAAAACCTTCTATTTATACCCATGCACAGTATTTTTAGGTAGATAAGAATAGACAGACAAATATTTATCCATTCTTGATACTGTTGCAACTCTAATAGAACACATATTTTCTTCTAAAGATAGTTCTAATTTAATTGACACTAATCCTTTGAGCTATTGAAACGTGCCGGATAAGATTTTGTTTGTTTCGGGTAGTGACACTACAGTTCCCACAAATCAGTTAACATCAAGCGAATATAAATGTTGACTAGAAAGCATCGATAGTAAATTGCGAAGAACATGATGATTAGCCATCTTCACCAATAATGTGAAGTTCATCAGTGAAAATAAAATATCACGTTCAAATAACTTTTTAATTAATTTCACAGTAACGACCTTTACAATCCAATTTATTTTAAGACGGCGTAAATTTGGAGCAAGACGTTAATTAATAGGAGTAACTCTTATGTCAGGCGAGACATCTCCTGACATAAGAAGGCTCCTCTCTTCTTCTATCGTATCATCGTATCATATTAGTGACATTGTTCCTTTTCTTTATACGGCATGTTATCCGGTAGATAAAGAGGAGATAAAGAATGGAAGAAGTGAAAGAGAGAAACACATTTTGTTGCTTTGTTGCTTTTTTTTCTATTGTGTGTTTTTTTTTGGTGGAAGAAGGATTGATAATAATCATAAGAATAATAAAGAGAGAATAAGGTCTAACAGTAACTCGACTAAAATGGATTAACAAGACCATTTTGCAACAATAAAAAGTGCATCACTTATATAATTTAACTTCTTAATGAAGTATACCTTTTTTTTTCATTTATCTACACCAAAACATTCATCAATGTTCGTTTTATATACAATATTCTACATTTCTCTACTTAAAATATTCTTCTCTTCTCGATATAGAAGCGATAGGATTTTTTTTAAAGTAAATTTTACATACAACTATCTCTTGTCTTATGGATTAACATGAATGCATCGAATACATAGAAAAAGCTATATAAAAAGAAATATTACCAACAAAATTTTATCAGCATTATCTTAATTAATTAAATTTTCTTTTGACCAAGTTTTTTTTTGAATTCCATTCTGGTATTAAACTATATCGGATAATTTCTTTTGGATCATGACCACAGAGAAAACACATTTTGATCTTTTTCAATATATGCCAAAGCAATAAAATGATGTTATTGATTACCATAAACTTGTTGTACACTAATACACGAAAATAAATGTGTATCAAATAATGAAAGTGCCATTCGACCCAAAACGAGAAAAACACTCAAATGTTGAACATCAAGCAATATCTGATAGAAAACCATGTTTTACTACAGATCATGAAACATTTCTACCCCAAACTCATGCAATTATCAAAAAAGGAAAATTAGAAAAATAAAATAACTCACTAAAGTATCATCAATATTGTATATGATAACTTCACTTTTATCATATATAAGAATTTCCTTACGTTTTGAAGTCTTTGCTAATAGCGCAACAATTTAATAAAAAGCGATATAGTCGTACAGGTACAGGTACTAGTAGTAACAATAAATGATGAAGTTTTGAATAAACAATAGGTTTATCAAGTATATCAGTCTTCATGATATGTTTGAAGATCATTGACTGAACCTGATGTATTTTTAACCTAAACCAAACAGTTAATAATCAATTAAATTAGAAAATAATATAGTGACAGTTGAATAAGTGTTTATAATTGTTCGATTTCTTGCAATAATCAATCATTTTTTATTTTGTTATTGTCATTAATTGTTGTTGTTTATAAACTTCTAAATTTTCATAAGATCAAATCAGATTTAAATCGACTAGAAAATAAATAAAAATCTTTTAAGATAACACACCTTTAGTGAATTATTAATGGATCATGAATCTGTTTTAATAAAAAATAATCCGAAAAAGCAAAACTTAATTTAGTATTCTAATGAATTTCGACTATAATTATAAAAGACTAAATATGAATCCTTTAAAAATGAATATAATCAATTTTATTCCTCTTCTTACATTGAATATTATTCTTTTGGATCATTTACAATACATGGTAAAATTATTTCTGTATCAAGTTATCGATCGTTCATGATTATTTTTTTGCAAAATATCTGAATTAATATAAAAACGTTTTTTTTTCTTCTCATGTTTATTGTGAAAAAAAAACAAATTTTTTAAACAAACAATATAGTCATTGACAAAATTGAAACACATAAAGAATACAATCAATTTTGCAAGACAATGAAACACATAAAGAATACAATCAATTTTGCAAGACAATGAAACACCATAAAGATAAATAGTGAATATAATGAAAAAAAAAACCATTGAGTTGGATTAGGAAGAACAAGTATATAATAAATGTCATATTCATCATGATTAACCATAAATCAAAATAAACAAGTCTATCTTAAATTAAATTGAATGTTATTTTGTTAATCGCTTGATAGATTTCTTTGCTGATCGACAACGTATTGGCATTTCACCTAAATATAAAACAGTAAACAATGTAAATAAATATTTTCCATCAAAATCTTACCATTGATCAAATCGTCGATATTTTTTTGACTTATATTGCAAAATAGCTTTTCATGTTCATCACAATAATCTGTTTGTATAAAAAAAAATGAAATACAATGACCGAAAATATTTCAATACTTACTTCCATTATCCATCATTTTCATGATGGAGAGCCGTGCTTTTCGACAATGTTCGTGAAGTCTAACTTTACTAAAAAGAGAGCAACATGTATATAAAAGTAATGAAATTCGTTAACTTACATTTTTAAAACTGAAAATACACCAGAATTATTTATTTTCTCGAACATTTTTATGTCATCGACTACATCTGAAACGAAAGAAAAAATGCTTAATTAGAACAGCATAATTAAACTTACTTAGCCATTTTTTATTTTCATAGTTGATAATAATACGTTGATGAAGACATTTTGCTTTTTTCTTATCAGATGTTGAGGGATTATTAATAAGATCTGATAATAACTAACGAAAAAAAAAAGAAACTTATTGTGATAATAGAATCAAGAATAATTCTTACTTGAAGTTTATCATCATCTTCAATTTCTTCAAATTGTTCACTTGATGACATTTTGTTCATAAAAACGATGAAACAATATACTTTTTAATCGAGATAAATGTATGAATGTAAAATTGTAAAAATTTTATTGTTCGTGTTTGTTAATTTTTTTTCCTTATATATACTGTATATCTCCATCGAACAATAACATTCACATCGGACTATATAAGCGGAGGAAAAAAAAAAGAAATAATAGTCTTAATGGCCGATCGATGAGCACGTATCAGCTGTTCGAATTTTTCTTATAAAATATATGATGAATCAACATATACAAGAGACTACATTTAAAGTGAATTAGGTTATATGCATTTTAATCCAAACGTTCTCCAATTTCAAAATCTTATGTACGTTTTTATTTAAAATTTCAACTTCAATTAAAGTTAAATTTGAATCTGGTCGACGAAAAACTGTTTGTGTTTTTTCAAGCAATGAACGTACTTGTAAAATAGTTTGTTCAATTAATTTTAATGGTTCCAAATCAATATGAAAATGTCGAGCTTGTTCATATAATTGTTCATATGAAGATAAAAATGGATAATGTTCACCTTGTTGCATTTGTTCAAATTTTTCATTCCATAGATGACATTCATTAATTAAAGTTTTTATTTTATCAATTGAATTTAAATGAATATTTGCTTCATCAGCAATTTTAACAAATTGTTCTAAAGTATTTAATGTTGGATGTGGTCTAAAGAATAACAAAGAATATTTTTGATAAAAGAAGACTATCGAGATTTATCTATTGCTTTTATGCATGAGAGAAAACTACAGTATGAATTTTGTTTTTGATATAACGTTGCAATGGAATATCGTAGAAATGTTAGGCAAAAAAAAAAAAATAAAAGAATTTGATCGAAAGTTTTTTTTTGAAGATCATAAAAATTTTAGAACAATAGGTAGTAGGAAAGTCTTCCGTAACAACTTCAATCACAATATATTTGTTTGACTTTTTTGATTATCAATTTTCGATGTTCTCCAGCGTCATATATACAACTTTTTGATTACAACGACGGCTTTCATATGATATTAAAATAATTGATCAGGATATACAAGAGATTGAACAGGAAATAGTTTAATTGAAAAACCGATTTTGTATTTATGATGTGAAAACAAAGTTTTCTAACAATTTCTCTTTCGAAGTAGAATTAAATTTTTTTTGGTCTATGATCAGTAATTAAGGGAAAATCAGTGGTATCAGAAGATGTTATAATAATATTCATATCCGCTATAGCAAACTTTTTTATATTGTATGAAGTTTTTCTAAATTAAGAAAGTTGTGAAAGAGTTATTCAATATCTTTTGTTCTAAGGCAGTGACGATCTTCAAAAAACATTTCCGATCAAAGTCTTTGTACTAGACAAATGCAAAACTTTTGCTCCTTCCGTTATAATAAAAGATAACAAGATTTAGGAAAAAATAAGTCATAAAAGCTGCTCTTTACGTGTATTATTGAGTTTTATGAATTAGACAGATTGATGTTTAGAGTTTGTAATAAAGATAATATTTTGTTAAATGAATAGTTTGATTTATACAGAACTTTGTTTTATTCTCTTTCTTCCATCCTTAAGAGAATTAAAATGCAATTTTCAAAAGTTAAAATTTTCTGAGTTTATTAATAATTAATCAATCGTCATCAAAATAATTATATCATTTAAAAATTTTTCCTCAATAATTTTTTCTTTTTTCTTTTAAACTTAAATTCTATTCAATTGTAAGACCTATCATATAATCTAATAGTTCTACTGGAATAACTTACTCTTCTTTGGTTAATGGTCGAGTTTTTTCATCCCAATATTCTAATTATTGTAATTGTATTTGTAATTCATTAATTTTTGTTGAATTTGTTGATGTAATGCTTGAAATGTTTGTCCAGATGATATTAATGATCGAAGTTTAATTGATGATATTGTTCGATTTAATGTTTTTTGTACAAGTTCATACCAAATACTAGCTTGATAGAATAATTTAAAACGTTCAATAATTGGTAATTCAATATGATATTGATTATTACGTTCAATATAATTTGAATAAACATCCGTTGACAGAAGTTTATCCGATTGAAGTAATATTTTTATTTCATCTTGATAATGAAGACAATCAGTTAAAATATTCTAAAAGAAGAAATCTTCAATTAATAATAATCAATAGACAAAAAAAAAAGAACCATCATATATATATATATATATATTACTTGATTAGTTTTCATTTCATTAAATGTAATACCAGTTGATTTTACTCGATTTTTTTAATTGATTTATATCATTTAATGTAACTTTATTTTCATCATTAAAATTTTTTTTCTTTTTATTTAAATCATCATCATTATTATTATTTTCTATTAATTCATCTCTAGAATAAAATAAATTATTTCATCTATTAAATAATGTTATGATTTTATTCTTACTTGCATGTTATACGTTTTAAAATATTTTTTGCCATTTGTCGATATTCAATAGCTTCAGCTAATTTTTCTTCCATTTTTATACGAATATCATCACGTAAACATAATACACCAGATGTCGTATGTTTTTCAATATCATTAAAATCTATCATACAAAAACTTGAAATCGTATTCTATGACTAATCAAAACCAAGCAAAGGTATAACTTATGTGGAGCGCGACGCTCTTTTTTCTAGCACTCAATCATTCTTCGCCCTCTATAGTGTGCATTCAGGAGGACATTAGGTAAAAAAATGAAAGTTACTCTTTCATCGATTCAACTAGCCGTACATACATATATTTTGAGACATGCTCCATCTAATAACGTAAAAATTTTTGTTAAGAATTGTTCAGCAGAGTGGAACAACTAGATTTCAAAAATTAGCTTGGAAACACTGATATCGATGAGAAAATTAAACGACCTGGTAGATGCATCAAGTAGATATTCTGAAACTGCATATTGTCTAGTATCGATTATTGAAGAAGTCTTTTAATTTGAATGTATAGTTTTTTTCTGAAATTAGTTTTCGGAATGACTAAGCTCAGGAAATAGCGAAATCTAACGGAATCCTGAATTTCAGATTCTATAGAATTCCAGAATTCCGCTATTTACTCGTTCAAAAATGCACATTGTCCTCCATCTATCTCTGAAAACTAAAGGTAAAATTGTTTTCGGTTTTAATTTACAAAAAAGACTATCATTCTTTATATCGAAAAAAAAACGAAACATCATTGATTTATCGTTTCCTACCGATAAGATTTTGATGATCATTTGAAATAAGTCGATTAACAAGTATTTTCCATTTTTGACAAAGATCAAGACGTTCACGTAATGCATCAAGCATATTTGACATTTCATCAATTGTATAACGATACCATAAACAATATTTTTTTGGTGAACATGAACATAATTGATCAACATGATTTATGCAAACAAGAATATCTAAAATTGTTAATTCGTCAAAAAAACAAAAAAAGATATTTTATAAAAATAAATAAACATACTTGGTTTACATAAACAAGATATAGCTGATAAGAAACATGTTGTTTTACAAGCATCACATTGTCTTTCATCATCAGGCATTAATTCAAAACAAACTCGATCAGCATCTGTTACTCCCTTTGAAAAACAAAACAATTTTTCGAAAAAAAAATTTTTTTATTAACAAACTTGTTCATATGCTAATTTTCGACTATGTTTTTCTTGTTTAACAATATAATCAAGTTCAAATTTTGTTGCATCACCTATATCTGGATCAAGATATTGACATTCTGATGCAAGTTTATATACTAATTCATCATGTGAAAATACACTATAACGTTTCATTTCTTTATAATGATCTATTGCACAACGACCCATCGGAAGCTAAAATATATGTAAAATAAATATCTCTGAAAAATATTTATCTAAAAAAATTTACCCAATCAGTTGGACAAAAATTATTTGCTTCAGCAAAATTAAAACCTTGATTAAAACCTGCATGATAAGCACGAGGAAATGTTATAACAAATTTTTCAGCATGTTGATGTGTTTTAACAACTGGTACTCCATCACGTATTAATACTGATGGATTCATTGTTGTAACAAGATGATGAAGAAGATCAGATGTTTTAGAAAATAATTCTGGAGCATATGATTTCATACAATTTTCTAATTTTTCAGCACTTGAACCTGGTACACCATACCAAGTTTTTGGTTCACCCCTAAAAACAAAAAATTATTAACGCAATCCTTGCGGAATTAAAATGTGAAATACAATGTAGCTGTTACTGCTAATTATAGGGAGATTACTTTATTCTATCTATTTTGGAACACATTTCTTCCCTACTGTTTTACTTAATCCTCGAGAAATACAATAAGGAAGTAGTAACGAGACATTATTGATATACGGTCTTTGATCGTATATCAACAACGTTTGTCATGGTCTGTAGTAGTTCAAATTTGATACCCCCTAAAGAATGTCCTATAAGTTCTGAACCTCAACGAAAGTTCGTTTATATGTAAACAAAGAGTGATCTGTAGCCAACTATATCTATATGAGCTTCGAGTGCTTATGACAATGTTTTAAATGGTATATTATCCAATGACATTATTTCTTTTAATATTAGTGATATAAACAGAAGAAACGTAATAATTGATATCTCAAGGTCGACCAGTATTTTTTTTAAAGAAGTATTAATGAACTATGAATCAGGCCTCGAAACGAGCCAACCGGCCCGCCCCAACCAGGGAGATTTTTATTCCGGACCGGGCGGGCCTAAAATTCAGTCGGGCCTAGGCTTATCAAATTCAAATTTTAGAAATCAGTAGTTTTTTTGTAAAAAAATCAGGAGTTTTTCAGGAGAATTATTTTTCTAAATCAGGAGGTTTTTCTTTGACGTTCAAGAGTCATTCGTTGGTTTTTGTCTGATAAGATCCGAGTTTTTGCTCTTATATACACTTTTCTCTTTTCCAAATCAACGTACTGGTGAAAAAATTCTCTTATAAATGAAATAAAATTAATAAAGGTTGATAATTTCATAAAGTTTATTTTCATAGTTATTTCATAAGCAATTATAGTGCGCGTCAAAAGTCTGATAGCACTTTCTTGTTCTGAGTCGTGTATTAAAATTACACAACATTAATTTTATGTGTCTATATGCCTGTATATTAGCAAAGTATTCAAAAGACTTTTCATTTTATCAGACTCTGTAGAGCTTTTTTCGCTGATCATTTTGATTTAAGAAGAAAAACATTTTAGACTTCATTGAAAAATGATGATATTATGGCTAAAATATTAAATACTGAAATACCGAATGTCCCAAAATGTTTGCAACATAGTTTATTTTGCGAATACTTCTGCATAGACAACATGATAAACTCTGGCTTTTTTTCCAAAAGATGCGCCATCGAAAGTTCTATAAAATCTGTATAAACAATTTCTATGGCAAAACAAAAAGTTCTTCAAGTATTTTTATTATCATTTTGTAGTTTTTTATGCTATTTTTTTTTCTTAGCATTGAAGTTTGTTTGTTGTTATTATTGTATTTTATATTCAAGGGCTTTTCATATTAACCATATATATATATATATATAGATAGATAGATAGATGGATAGATAGATAGATAGTACTCGACCTCTACTATACACGTATATAGACAAATTAAATTAATCTCGTGTAGTTTTCATATATCACTCAAAACAAAAGTGATACCAGACTTTTGACTTGCAGTGTATTAGAATATATACAAAAAATATAAAATCAAAGCTAATTCGTCAAATACTAAAAATCAGAACATATCAAGTAAAACAATTTATAACCAATTTACTAAACTATTCGTGACACTTTTGCAATATGACTATACTTATCTGACGATCAAATCTGTTCCAAAGAATCTGGTTTATTTAAAAGATAATTATAAAACTATGCACGGCTATAATGAGTATTCATTTTAAGCTTTAATTCAGTTCCAACTATATAGATTGTGTTTCATTCTATTTCGATTATTATTTCATGAATATTTCATATGAATAAAAACTGGTTCACAACGAAAGGCAATGTATATCCTTATGGATTATTGTATACATTAAACACTGCGATAGATCTCTTCTCTCTTCGAAGCCTCTGTGTTGAGTCAAGGGATCGTTAATTTTCAAGTAAGAAAAAATCTGAAATCAGGAAAAAATTATAAGAATCAGCTTCTGAATTCAGGAGATTTTCTATCAGGAGAAAAGTAAGAAAATCAGGAGTCTTCTGGCCAAACCAGAAGATTTGGTAAGCCTGGTCGGACCACCCGGCTCGAACTTTAATTCTTTTTTTGTAAGGAGGACTTCAGAGTAAGAAAAATCTGATTCTAATTGACTTTCTTCTACCTAAAAATCGATTAAAAGGAGACTATTATCATTTGATTAAAATTAGATTATTTGACTTTTAATCGATTTACATGACGATGGTCGTAAAATGGGTGGTTTTTCTCAAGTTTTAAGTTAGAAACTCAAACTTTTGGTTGTTTTTTGAACTTCTCAGCTCAGCAAATCGTCAGTATCACACTAGATTAGACTTTGATATACATACTAGGCGTCGACATAGGATATCAATTAATACTGACTCATGTAAGAACAAATTTCTCTAAATTAAATTAGAATCAATTATTTTATGAATAGGTATCAATTAAAATGGTACTAACTATTTGAATTCGATTAAAACTTCACTTGTTAGCTTTTAAGATAGATTTCATTGGATTTTAATCTTTCTTCATCAGTTTCTAAAAAGCCAATTTTAATCGATAAGACTTTATTAATCGATTAAAAAGACTAAAATCAATTGAAATCTAAAGTTAAGAATTGAATGACATCATTTTAATCGATTTAATTCTGATTTTTCGTCAAAATTTTCTACATAGATTATATACATCTCGCAACTGTTAATAGTCAGAAAGCTTTATTATGCGAACATTTTGGAAATATTTCATTTAGGCAATAAATGAAAACAGAGTATTTATTCAGTTCGATAGTCTATGTCATTCACACACAAACCTGAGTCATTTATCAACTGCATTAAGTGGCATGAACATTACTGAAGTACAGAGGCGTAGGGAAGGGGGTGGCTGAGGGAGCTTTAGCCCCCCTCCCTCAGGAGAAAAATTCCCTGTAAGGGGTACGGGCACATTATTTCCGCTCAGCGGAAAAGTTTTTTGGCCATGTTCAGCCCCCCCCCCCCCCCCTCAAAAAAGTTAGTCTCCCCCACAGAAAATTCCTGGCTACGCTCCTGCTGAAGTAGAACAGTGTATTTGTGCAAGGTTCGTGCTAATAAATGGTAGTATTCCAGAAATTGGAGTGTCAACGAATGCATCTTACTCTTTCGGTTCAATGAGTAAATTGACTTATCTCTCAAGCTTTAAAACTGTCTAACCTTATTCAAGCTGTGATCATCATAATTAATAAATTTTTTACGATGATCTGATAAATTACTCCAGTGATCGTTGAGTTCCATCATGTAGAAATCTTTTTTTTTTTTGCAAAAGAAATATAATTATAGTAGTGCCACTCTGAGTCTGGTTGGGTCATCAAAAAGTGGCCCGATATCAAAGCCTGGTAGAAATCACTCTTTGTTTACATTTTTTGTGAAAGTCCAGAACTTATGGGATACTCTTTATACTTTAACATTTCTTTCAGATTGTGTTTTTGCAAAAAATAGAATTATGTTTTTATGATTTTTTTTTGCACATACCAATGAAGATAGTTAATTGAATATGACCAATGATCTTCAACATGCCAACAAGAACAAGCAAAACACATACCAACATAAGCCCACGGAACTTTTTTTTCGAAATAAAAAGAAAAAAAAAACAAATAAATAAATAAATCTGATGAATTTATTAATAATTTTACTTTCATGCCAGATATATCAGCATTAATATATCGTAAAACAGATTTATAATGACAAGCAAAATTATTGAGATTCCATGGAGAATTGAGATATTTCTACAAAAAAAAAATTTTATATGAAAAAAAAAATTTATTCAGATATTCTGTTTCATTTACTTTATCATTTTCAGTTAAATCTTTTGTTCTTATTGTAGGAAATCCACTACCTAATTCACCTGTTTGTAAATCTGCTTCATATTCAATTTTAACTGATGCATCCGGTAATGAAAGTATACGCCAAAATTCTTGTTCAACCTCATCACATGATATTTCCTAAAGATTTGTTTAAGAAAAAAAAACAAAAACTTTCATTTTTTTTTCTCTAAGAAATAATGACATACTGATAATGGTTTTTTAAAATAATTTCGTTTAAATTCATCAGCCATTGCACCAAATTCTCCTAATGTATATTCTTTTGCTAATTGTTCAAATCCATAAGCATCCGTTGGTGTTGCTGTATGATATAACTTAATAAAAATCATTATTTTCATATGAGGAAAAATAAAAATAAAAATATTCATATTTAATTTACTTATGCAACACATTTAGGATATCGCCATTGATCACGAGGAATTTCGATTAAAGCTGGGATAAGACAATATGTATGATAACAATTATCACGTATGCCACAAATTAATAAGTAACTATCATCATCACCACGTGTACAAGATTTACATACAAAATTAGCAAACTAAAAAGAATTATTAGTTCTTTTTTTTTTTTTAATTGTAATTTAGAATGTCGATATTTGTCTTTGTTTACTGTTAATAATGAAAATAGATCAAGTTAAAGTAAGAAAAATAACATTCTTCTATATTGCAAGGTTTCTCAAATCCATTGAACATATGCCAAGTATTGGCCTAGTTTATTTACAACAATTTGCTTCTATCCGATCGTTATATAATATTCTTATTAATTTTAATCATATGATGTCTTCTATATTTTACATGTTTTGATTCGTCAAAATTTTTTGTGTAACTGAAAATTTGATCCATTCCATTTCTGTGCTTCATAGATTTATCACACTATTCCTCTACGAAGGAATTATCTGAACTAGCACCCATTGTTTAGGTCAGTCTCAGCGAGGTTAACAAGTCTAAAAGGGGTTCGTTCCCAGGTGCCTTTGCCACCGAGTTATGACCGGTTTACTGGATTTTTGATCTACAATTTTGCCTATAGATAGGCTTAATGACTTCTGAAAGTTTCAGTCGGAAAAAAAACATGTTATTTCGTCACAAACATTGAATTCACTTGAAAATTCAATAACTCGACGAATGAATATTATTTTCGGGTGAAACTTTCAGAAATGATTAAGCCTATCTATAGGCAAAATTTCACACCGAGAATCCAGTAAATCGATCATAACTTGGCGCTAAATTCGGATAGTTCCTTCGTTAGATAATCATGTTCAATGACATATCATTTAATAAAATGTGTTGATTTTATAGAAAATATTCATATGTATGATAAAACTCAATTGCAGAAAGTATTATCTATAACCTTGTTTTATTTTTGTCTTGCATTCTATAGATTTCACTTACGGATAATCATTAAAAAAAAATACATAAAATTTTATTTTCTTACGGGATCAACATTATTTGTAATTGATGGTGGTGAAATATCTTTTCGTTTATTTCCATTTTTCATTGTTCCATTTGATTCAACTAAATAATTGAAAACAACAACAACAAAAAAAAGATCCATTTCAAATTTTTTTTTTAAATAAATCTTCTTAATAATAAATCTACCTGTTTTTGAATTATGTCCTTTTTTTAAATCAATTTGAGTTGATATATCTGTTTGTTCTTCATAAATACCTGTTTCATAAACATCATAAGATAATAATAATTTTTCATAATGTTGTTTCAGAACACGACTTGTTTGTGTATCATGAAAATTCATTTTACGTGCAATATTAGCCCATTTTTTTTGTGAACAACACATATCATATCCATCTTCTTCTTTAACAATCTAATGATAACAAAAAAAAAGAAATAATTCAATTGAAAGTTATCATTTTTTTTTCTATATTTTCTTCCTAACAGAAAAGAAAATCACTAACTTTCCCATGTCGTGAGAATCACCGCGATTTTCGCGATTTTCTAAAAAATTGGCGTAAAATCGTGATTTATCGTATTTCTTTAAAAGATCGATGATTATATCAGATTTTATTGCGATTATGGGAGAAGACCTGATTTTCAAAAATCATTGATAAATCATGACAATTATTCATTCACCGTTTTGTTATGAACACACACGGATATATAAACAACGCCGTTCAATGCATAACAAATAAGTTTTCGAAATATACTTTTCTGATAAATTATTTCTTGGTTATTTTTAATCAAGGAAATGCCAATCCCGATCCATGATCTGGAGAGGACTACACTGAAGCGGTCTGATAAGAATCGGACCAGCTCGAGATCGGACAGATCGCACGATCTGATCGGCTTGGATCTTGAGAACAAAAAAAGTTGAATTAAATTCAAGAAAAAATCCAAATATGTGTCTCCAAAAGAACCAATGAAATAGTAGAAAATATCAGTAAACAGACGGTTAAATCTTGCATAATATCACGATTTATCGTAAAAATCGCTGAAATAATCGGGAATAATCGGCGATTCTATCGCGATTCAGCTCACGATTATCGTTTCGATGAATCGGGATTAATCGGCAATTTTTAGCCGATTCAAAGGACATGGGTTATGTAATTTTGCCAAATCTAAAGTTTCTTTTTCAACTGTTGGAATTTTTATATTAAGTCCTTGAGACTCAAATAATTTTGTTAAACGTTCATAAAGTTTTATTTTTGCTCGTGTACCAGCTTCAAGTTCATTAATACGTTGTATACGTGGTATAAAACGAAATTCATCAACATTAATATAAAATAGTGGTTGCCATTCCTTTTAAAACAAAAACAAAACAAGAAAAAAAAACAAAGCAATTTATATGATCTTGTCAATATAGGGGTTGGGTGTGGGTGTGGGTGTGGGTGTGGGGTG
>CAJNOP010001541.1:0-28801 GCA_905250075.1 Rotaria sp. Silwood1 | reverse complement strand
AATTGCTTATTCTTTACAGAGAACTATCGTAGAGAACTGAGACTTTGCTTTTGTGTGTGAAAGACTATGCTCTGAAAAATTACATGCGTTTCGTAGACGTGGGTGCTTAAATGGTACACCCTTCTATGGTAGTAGATTTTCTCTTTCATGTAATGACTCCTAGCCGTTCCTTAGTATTCTTTGTATATTCTTGAAGTGCACAAGATTGTTTTAGGTGGCTTTTAATTTTCCGAAATCTTTTCCAAGTAGTCTCACTTTCAGTGTCTTTTTCGACGAGTTTTTCTGCATTTATTCTGCCTCTAATGGCCTTTGTTTATGTATTGTGTAATCTCAGGAACTTCGCAAAGTTCTCTAGCTTTTCCAAATGCTTCAAAGAGTTTCTACGTTTCTAGAAACGTTGCAGCGCACAACGGCTGAAAAATTCGCTTTTTTTCGTAATTTTCGGTGTTTCTAGATTTTATTAGACTCTGATAGTGTTTTTCGAATGTTGGTCGTACTTTCAGGGTCTCCTTCAAGATTCCTGATTTGTGTAAAACTTCTATGACTTTTTACAGGGTTGCTTAAATTGAAGTGCGCTTAAAGTCTGAAAAGTTCGCTGTTTCTCCCTTCGTTGAATCTCATTTTGGTACTCTGTTGGATGGGATGCTTATATTTTTGTTTGACTCTTAGGTTGTGATGACCAAAAATGCAGGCGGTAATGAATCTGCTGCTTTAGTGAATTCAATTCTCGGTAATATTCTTGGCGTATTTATATCGCCAGCTCTCATTTGGTTATTTATGAGAAATCATAACCTGGACGTTTTACAGCAGCCATATGACGTTAACGATTATGTTCGAGTTTTAGTTAATTTAAGTTTGACTGTGATGATTCCATTAATCATTGGACAAATAATCCATCACATCTGGACAGAAAAAGTCTTGTGGGCAAAAACAACGTTTCACTTTACAGAGCTGAATAGCACGGCTTTGTTATTGATACTTTGGTCGGTATTGTCTGATTTTTTTGACAGCAGATTATTGAATTCCGTGCATACATCAGATGTTTTTATTGTTATTGGACTAAATGCCCTCTTCTATATCATATTTTCGCTTTTGGCTATGTTCATGGCAAGACTACCTAATATGTTCATTTACCTACCAAGAACGACAAACCAGAACGAGCAATCACTTCTACTAGATTGTGAACCCCAAGGAGTAACGTTGATTGAACGTTGGCGCTTCTCTAAAGAAGATACGATTGCTATCATGTTTTGTGCTGCAACAAAAACAGTTGCAAAAGGAATGCCACTTATTATTGCTGTAAATGCTACGCAAAGTGCGGACCTCGTGAGTATTCTCTCCCTACCTTTGATTCTATATCACGTTGAACAACTGCTGTTGGGATCGCTTGAAGTCATTCTTCTGCAATACTGGATTAAGCGTTGATACATCGATCAGACAAAAATCCATTGGAACTTTGACTACAAGTAAAGAAGTCCCTGAGACTTCAGACTTGTTTTATCTGCAAATATTATTCGTGCACTTAATAAAATCAATTTTTTAAACTTCTAACGGGGCCAATACGCCAATAACAAGCTCATGGCGTGTGCGTGTGGGTGTGGGGTCGGTATGAATATGCGTTTGTTAAAGGACTCATCAGATGGCTTTGACTTTGTATTTATTCAAGAATGATCCAAAGAGTATCAAAGAAGATGCTTTCATTATATCATAACCTAAAAATTTAAAAAGAATTTTCCGCCAGGATAGACACTGAAAATCGACTTTGTTGTGGTTGTCGGTATTTTGGTTATCACGATATGATTGTCGGTTAAGTGTGGACGTGAAGTGTGGACATGAGGTGTGGGTATGCGAGTGAGTGCGCGGTGTGGTTGGTTGTGTAGGTGGGCGTGAGAATGTGGGTGTGAATGGTGGTCAGAGAAGAGAACACTCATATCCCACACAGTGGGCAGAAAAATGGAATCAGAAGCAATTTCCAGTTGTCAAATCGCTTTTGAATCGATACTATATGCAATGCATTATGTAGGCTCTAATGAGCTATGAAAATTCTGAAAAAAGTTCGTGCTTATAGCTTATTTCTGTAGAGATATTCAATTTTTATGGCAATTTTTAGCAAAAAGACTTGGTCTTTCTCAGATTCACCTGAACAATCAATTTTCGAATTACGACCTGAAACTTTGTCCAGAGAAAAGTCTCAATCAGACTAATTAATTCTGAAAGTTTTGGATTTTTGGGTTCCTTCAAATCCCGAGATATGAGTATAAGAAAATATTCTTTTTCACATTGCTTACCGCACAAAATGTGAAATGTTCATGTTTTAGGATAGGAGCAACCAAGAAATTTGAAACTATCAGAATTAACTAGTCTCATTGAGACCTTTCTTTCCGCAGAGTATTAAGTCGAACTTCGAAAGCCAATTTTTCAGGTGAACCTGAGAGGGACCACGGTATTGTGCGACAACATGCCGCAAAAATCAAATATCTCGACAATGGTTCAATGATGCATCTGTATACATCTACTGAAGACAGATCATGACAAGTTCTATCAAACGATAAATTTAAACTTGAATTTAAACTCCAGCAAAACGCGGCAAACAAATCACATTATGAGCCAGTGCCTATTTTCCACCATACTGATGGCAGGTTTTTGATCTTATTATAGCCTAAACAATTTCAACAAATCCAAAAGGTCTATAATACATAGCAGATGCATAACATCGTATAACTACATAATAACTAACGGATACAACTAAATCCTTAATTAAAAACACACATTTTAAGTATATGTATTTAATGATATTCATCTATTTTACGTACGTCGTGGTGCCTGCTATTTACTACATCCTAGCTATGGAGGCGCATGCAAGATGCATTTAAATGCAGGATCATAGTAGCCTCAATGATAGCTACGATATGGATTCGATATCTCAAAAATGGAGTTTCTCGCCGAGCTGTCCACTGTGCTTCACACCCGCACTCGCACTCACATGTTCACTCACATCTACAACCCATCCACATCTATACCCATTCTTTCCAGCATGACAAAAGGTTCTCAATAGTATCTTTGAGATATGTTTAGGCTCACAATTAGAATTCAATTTGCAATAAAAATCTTGATTGTGCGAATCTTATTGGTTACTGCGTGTGATAGGTCGAGCACTGCCTAAGAATGATATATATCGGGTCATCTTCGTTGGTCTGTGGAAAGCCCCAGATTTGAGTTACCATGAACACAGAATATGGAAAGATAAGTACTTCTTTCTCTTTAGGATACTCAGATATATGTTCAACATTGAGGCTACTCCATTTATCTCGAATGATGTAAGTGCACATGACGCCCATTTTTACTGCTTGACCATGAATATTATGCCGTTGGATCTTTCCCAAGAAAAACTCAGCTTCACTTTTATCGATTGTTGCCGAAAGAAATGATTTAATCATCACTTTTTGGTTCACTGCATATTCTCTGAGGTCATCTTCTGTGAGGCTCATTCCACGATAGGCTTCACCATTGAAACGAAATTGATCAAAGCAAGGATTGAAAGCAAGAATACCAATGTAGAACTGACGTTCCAATTTTCCGACGTCAGTGTCACTGGCCAAGTCGATATTGAGTTTTGTATAAAAACCTGTTTCAGCTGTGTAAGCTTTGAGAAGATATTTTGGATCTCTTGTTGTGAGAGCCATGTTGAAAAATCCTAAGAGTTCTTCATATTTCTCAACATCTTGAAAATGAGGTTTGATGTAATTATTTATTATTTGTTTCACATAGGGTTCAAATGGATGAACTCCATATTGCCTTGTAGCCTCAATGTTTCTGGCTGCCATTGCATGTGCATTAGCAGCGACTAACAGCCATTCTACTCTACCAGAATTTGCCACATAACGAGTATTTCCGGGTATGCGTTCAAATAGTTGCTTAATATCATTTGATGCAGCTTCCTCATACGGCAAACACTTGAATTTGTTCATGATGCTTCGACTGACTCCTTTCTCCAAGAGTAGTTTCACTATTTCTCGATGTCCTCTGAAACAAGCTACATGAAGACCCGTGCTTCCATTTGGTTCCAGTTTATTCATTTCGTCGATTGAAAGTGTTCGAAGAAGTTCTCGAAGTTTCGCAACATCATTGTCTCGACAAGCCACATAGAAAGCAGAGAGAGGTGTGGGTGTAGCTGCAACATTTGGTACTGTGTTTGAAATAGTCTAAATGTGAAAATTGGTTTACAACTGTGTCGTTAATGTTGCCTCAAACTTTATGAAACAAATGACTATCTGATTTATCAGAAGACATGAAAAATTTCAGATTGGAATGCAATAGTATATTCAAAGAACAAATAATGAGCAATTGTTCAATGTGCGAACATTCATTACGAAGTGATCTTGGTCGTTTTTTGCGTTATCTAGCTGCACAATTCTCTGGCACATCTTGCATCTGCTTGGAAAATACACTCATGTCAACATCTCTTCTTTTTTTCAGTCTTCATCAAATGACACCATTCAAATTGATATTAGAATGAAGTTGGGGAATTCATTACACTTTTTTACTGGTGTCAAACTAAGAATCCAGAAAAACGAGTTGCAACATCGAATTCATAGTTGACTTACGATGGCTCGTTCAGAAGAACAACCTTTTACAGTGAAAAAAAAAACAAAATCTTGCTTAGAAGCCTATCAGTCTCTTATAAAAGTATATTCTAGAGACTACAAGATGACATTGAAAACGTTAAATTGAAATTTCGATGGAAAATCATGTTTCGGATAGGTTCAATCTTGCAGCTGTCTTGACAATAGGGTATGGATGTGGATTGAGCTCTCCGATTGATGGAGACCAACACGCTTTTGCTCTTGCAATCAATGAGAGCTCTGTTAAGTACGACTGGGGAGCAACTGTCACAGGAGCATCTTTCATGGAATCCAAAAATACATTACTTTCATAATTAACTATAGCAAAATCCAAGGGGCTAACTGTTTCTTCATCAAATACATTCACGTCATAGTGATTTTGAAAAACATCTCACGTATACTTACTGAAGGATGAAGAACAGGACTCGTCTCATAGCCCATTCTAATCAAATGAATGGTAGATTCATTCCCAATATGATAGGAGGAAACCGTTCGATGATCATCAACCTCTACGTCGTTGATAACTAAAAGTTGATGTTCGGGTGGAATACCTTCCTGATCTCGAATCTTCCTTTTCACCTCTCTGATGGTATTAGATGGTTCGATCTAGTGATTACAAAAACAATAGCATCATTTACATGTTGTAAAATAGTAAGAGAAAAGAAGATTACCTGAAGTGTGATTCTACCACCGTCTTCGGTCTTGACAATGACCCTCTAGAAGAAGAAAATTCACACAAATTTTACGTGATATGATTAAATGAAGTTCTTTAAAACAATAATGTACTCAATCGATAAATTATCAGCTACATCGTATCTCGGATGCAATATGTCAGTGATAGTCTGAGCTCATCGTAATTAGGACAACAGTCTAAATTAGGTTCTTGCTCTAGATATGTTCAGCAACATTTCATATATACTAACCGAAATGTCACTTGTGCTATTTGATTCACTATAAATCAATATTAGATGGATGACAGAACTATTGTCAAGTTTGTAGTTGGAAACAGTTTGATCATCTTCCAGTTGTATATCGTCAGCGACTAATAATTGTTGGTCGAGAGGGATACCTCTCTTATGTCGAATCTTCTGCTTCACATCTGTAATTGTATTTGATGCCTCGATCTAAAGATTATAAAACGACGCTTTTGATACCATGTAGAATAGAAAGTAAGAAATAAATTACGTTAATAGAGATATGCTCGCCAGCTTCAGTTCTGATAATCATCTGCTAGAATAAGAAATCAGACACGATAAGGTGATGTTCTTGAAATCAACTATTTAGTACAACATTTTTATCTGTCTTTTGACCGTCTTTAACATATAAACTTAATCAGTGGGTTCTTACCTAAATTGTATCTGTCAATGCAGTTGATTGGTGATGGTATAGCCTAAATTAATTGTGAGAAAATTTTACAAGAGAACCAAAAGCAAAGGTAAAACATAGAAGAAAGAGATAGAAAATACGAACGGATATCGAATAACGAGAGTTAATACGATATATACATTAACTAGAAGCATAGGAAAAATTTAGTTTCATAGGAGACTACGCGATGAGGATGTAACATGCTATTACACTGATGAATATTTGAGCACCGTCTCACATGATTTTCTCGGTTTGAATCGTGATTCTGATCCCAGCACTTAAAATCTGACATAGATAAAAGTCCAATGGAAAAGATGGGATCGAAAGGAGACATTGCAAACTAGTCAGGATTTTCAGATAAGAGTTGACAGTCTACTCGATGGATTCAGGATTGTTCTAAGAGCAAAGGAAGCGTAGCACATCGTTTTGGAATACGTTTTGAGCATGGTCGTGTATTATGGAAAATGGGATATGGGTATGGGTGCCTGAAGATTAATAGACAGCTCACTCACAAACGCGCCCAGATGTATCACACACCCGCTTTCTCGATTTTACTAAGAAAATCGAAACATTGTTCAACAGTCGACTGTTTGTCATAATTTGAGTAATGGACTCTTGGTAGTCTGCATCCAACTCATTCACGTTTGCATCTAACCAAATTAGAATAAAATCCTGAGCGAAACGAACACGAGGAGGTTTTGTTCTGGGGCTTTTCTGTATCGGTATGCCCCTATCGTTGGTACTCATATTTGATTCGAAGAGTTTTGCGCATCGAGAGTAAAGGTTGTTCGACGATGTTTTCCACTCGCACTGGTCGCGAAAATAAATGTTACTCGAAGAGCATGCGCTCTTATATGACTCTATTCGGCAATTTTTCTTCAAGCTTGGCTCTTATCTTTCATTGTTGACATCGTTATCATCAAATATTGACACTTGATTGTAACGAATATCATAAAACACAGCAGAACAGAAGCATCATTTAAGTAACTGTGCACCTTACATTATCTTATATTACAGCTAGCAATCAACATGACGTTTGAAATATTATCTTAGAATTTTTTTAACATTGTGAATGAGAACTCAAACAACGTCGACAAATATTCCAAGCAAAATCATTGGACATTTGAAAAAATGCAAAATTGGCTTCACGCATGTGATAGCTCAATAAAAAACACAGTGCCCATTCAGGGTGCGGGTGTGACTTGTTACGCTTCTCACTTCTCATACCTACCTTTCTAAAGAAACTTATCTATTTTGTCTATCAAAATTTTTTTTTAACATGTATTAGTCTACTTTATTCTCATATATATATGAAATAGCCATTATGGTACTTTTGGAATGTTGTATAGAGATGCTATAACATTGGTAGATGATGACCAGATATTTTCGCTTATAAATTTCGTCAAATCTCTCTGATGATGATGCTCCATATCGGAGCGAAACATTGGTGGCAAAATAATAATAACATTATTATGTGGTATTTTATTTATTTTCATTTGATTTTAAAAAAATTGTAAAATTAATGGTTATGCTGTTAATGTTGTATTCATGTAATTTTATATTTATGTTTCATGTGTGATTAAATAAATAAAATGTGTATAAAAGATTAGAAGAACCACTAAAATTGAATTATAAAACTAAAATAAAATCAAAAATTAAGTAAAATTTAGCAATAGTTATCCAAAGAACAATATAGGATAGAATTATAAAATGTCCAATAGCAATAATAATGTTATTAAACTATTCGCTTTTAACAATCATTGTTCTTTCTGAAATGCCATTTTCATTAAAAGCTTCTACCGAAAAATAATAACTTTGATCTACTGTTAAACTTTTCAGTTCTAGGAAATTTTTTTCGTAAATCATCCATGAATTATACAATTTATCTGGAGCAATTCCCCAAAGCACATTATATCCATGGCAATTACGTTGTTGATCCCATGTAATCATAGCATCTCGTCGATCTTTATATCTATTTACAACTAAATTTTTGATCTTAGCAGGAACTTTACCATGACCACGACCAAAAATCCGTAAATCAGAAATAGACAGTTTTGGAGTAGGTACATGAATATTTTTGTAACGAATATATCTGACAACTTGTGGAAAGTCAAGTTCAACATAATCATTGGGTACATCCTTATAATCATTTTTCCTATCCACCAATATTGACCAATTTTTGCCATCGATTGAACCTTCTATAAAATAATGATGATACAACCCTTGAACTTTGCCATAGATGTTTGACTTGTAATCATGATAATTAACTTGAATAGCATATACTGTTCCAAAATTGAGAAGATCAATTTCTACCCATTGTTTATCATCATTTTCTTCTGCTATCCAAAATGTCTTTACATTTTCATCAACTATATTTTCAGGTATATAATTGTCGTAGTAAGATGATGCTTTAACTGACTTTTTATATGAAATTAACATCCATCCAGTAAACTCTCCCATTTTTCCTGCAATTGCTGGAGCATAATGTGGATAATCACCAAAATAGGTATTTGTATACATGAGACCATCTTTATCAAAATAAGTTGGAAACATACATATACGTCTTTCCCAATTAACATTTATTGATACTGCCATTGATGCAAAATGCCAATATTTATTTTTAGGTCCAATTACAGTACTACCATGTCCAGCTCCATTCATAAATCCACCTGGTTTGTATGAAATAGGATTATTTGGTGCATAATGATATGGTCCAAGAGGTGAATCACTAACATAAACACCATCACCGTAAATATTAAATTCTGTTCCAGGAGCTGCATATTGCATGTAATACATATTATTGTATTTCGTTAACCAAGGACCTTCAATATATCCTTTAAGTACTGTATCACCATGATTTTCTCCAAAACGTTCCCATCCATGATTATTTTCATCTAAATTGAATAATTCATAGGTTTTTCTAGAAGGACGAAACATATCTTCTCTATCGAGTGTTTTTGCTCGAATAGGATATGTATTAGATGAGCCCCAAAACATATAGGCTTTACCATCATCATCTATAAATAAATCTGGATCTTGTAAATCATTTATGATTAATGGTATTGCTTTCCAGTCTCCTTTCTTGGGATTATCTGTATAAAGAATACTCATAGAACCAGAAGGATCTCCAGTTACATATAAAACAGAATCATTGTAATTATGGGCAGCTGGTGCATTTGATCCTTGAAAATACCATTTCTCTGGAGTTATAAATGACCAATGAAGTAAATCAGTCGAATGCCAATAGCCCATTGAACGTGTAACAAACATGTAATACTCGTTTCTAAATTTAACAACAGCTGGATCAGCACCAGAACGATACGAAATATTTTCATTTGCATTGTAGATACTATAAGTGTAATCAATATTGATTGGATTACAGTAAGTGTTTATTTGAGTTGATTGACCATTGATATTTAATAAACAATAAATATTGAATATAATTATAATCAATGATATCTTAACTGTTGTAATCATTATGATTATATTTGTGTTAGTCATCTGCAACGTTTATCAGATATAAATACAAAAATAACGAAGGAAAAACAACATTTACTACTTTCTTGTTTCAAATATGGATTTAGTTGAAGATTACATCTTTTTTTAAATTCTAAATAAAAACAAAAACACAATATTCAACTAATCCTCACAAGTATACACAACAATCATTTTTTTAAATGTCAAAACGTTATAATATGATGATAAATGGATTACAGACAAAAAACAAGACAATGAAAGTAAAATGTCAAATGATTGAGTTTTTTAAGATGAAAAAATACACTATGTTTTATTTTTTTGTGGCTTTCTTTCCTTTCCACCTAAGAAATCGAATGCCAATCATAATGATTTATATCTGAATATTTTTCCTCTTGCTTCATTATATATTCCATGTATCTTGAGGGTGAGTATAGTCACCACGACTATAGGTATTCTGATGTTACTGATACAATATTATTAAGTAGTCAGTATACATCCTTTGATGAGCGCTGATACAATTCGTTTTAACAAATTGACCATTCCGGATTGGTCTTCATTTCAAATTGCTATCGTTAAAACTGATCAACCATCAATTCATCGAGCACTACTCAAGATGGAACACTGGCATCAATTACCTAGTGAATCAGTAATGAAGTATTATTATGATAAACTTCATTTATGCGTACAAGCTGATTCCAATATGAGTTCATCTATGATCATTCATTATTTAATCAAAGGTTTAAATGATTCATTACTACCCCATGTTATTTTTCGACATCCGGCAACAGCAAATGATTTTCTTTATATTGCTCAAGATGAAGAAACAATTTTATTGGCATTAAATTATTTATCTTATGCTTTACCAAATGCACGTATTCGTTATCCAAATGAAGATATGCACATGGATCATCAAGTGAACGTTGTTAAACGTCCAATTAATGTGAACCGTCGATTCTTCATTTGGCAACATTATTGACCACTTCCTCAACTACTTATGAATATACCAACTGCTTCAATATCATGTTTCTCTCGTCGTTCTTATTCTCAACATCGTCTCTTATCATCTACATCACGTTAATACTATGCCTGTTATGGTTTTGGACATATTGCTCAATATTGTTCTAATCGGAAAAACATCTGAAGAGGTATCAAGATGGTGGTACATCTACAAAAAAGAAAAACATCACTTCCTTCATCATCATCTTCAACTCATGTTTTAATCAATAGTATCCATACCATCATATTAGTTGATACCGATGCTGCAATTTCTCTTATTCATGAAAAAACATTGTCCAATATGCAGCACAAACCCATCGCCCCCCTGTTCATTAAAAAAGTTCCTACTGCAAATAGTGGCTTTATCTCTCTGTTTGCCATAGTTAAACTCACTGTTCAAATTAATCATATAGATACATATGTTGATATTTATGTTACACGTGATCTTATTTGTCGTTTGATTTTAGATTGTGATTGAATTCAACAAAGTTATGTTAATATTAGTTTTTGTACCAATCGTATTTACCTTTATAATGGTCCTGCTTCAATTCCTTTATTACCTCGACCTCGTAGTGAATCAATAATTATGTCACTATCACATTCTATTGTTATTCCTCCATTTCATTAAAAATTTGCTTATGATTATGCACCTATTAAATCATTAGATAATCCACCATTTACATATCAGCTTGCTCTGCAACAAGCTCGAATGGTCTTGGTTCCTCATTCACCTTTCATAATCGTGATAGTCGTGCTGTTATTTCCATTATCAACAATACTCGTCATTCAAAATTGATTTAACCTAATATTCCATTTGGTTTTATACCTTCATCAACTGCAACAGCAGATCTCAACATCATTTATGCATCACCTATAAACTCTTCTAAATTTTCTTCTTCATCTTTATCTTGAGTGTCATGTAATCATTGTGGTGTTCGTTTTTCTACTGAATTAACATTGTATGATCATTTGTTTCATTGTTGTAATAAAGATTTAATTTGTATAACAAAAATTATTACTCCCTTAGTTGAACATATCGATGGCCCTGCTAAGAGAACAAAAGTTTATCTCATACTTCATCACTATCACCAACTTTTTGATGATTCATGTTTATAAGGCATTACCTGTAAACCACAATATGCTATCAACACCGGTTCTCATTTTCTTTTAGCTGAACGTTCACGTCGAGTCTCACACCTTAATTGACAAATTATTAATAATGAAGTTAAAAAAAAATGTTAGATATAGAATAATTGACTTCTGGAATTTGCCTGGGGCTTCTCCTGTTGTTATAGTTAAGAAATCTGATGGATTTTCAAGGTTTTGCATAGACTACTCTTGTTTAAATTTCATTACTCAAAAACATGTTTATTCATTACCTCATATTGATGATGTTATTGAACGTTTAAATGGATCTCAAATATTTTCTAAACTTGATTTACGTGGTGGATACTTTCATGTACCTCTAGAATATAAAGAACGTGCTAAAACTGCATTCATAGCTTCTGATGTTCTTTGGGAATTTACTACATTACCTTAAAAAATTAAAAAATTCACCATCAGTTTTGCAACTCTTAATGAATCAAACTCTTAGACCATTACATTGGGATGTATATCTTGCTTACTTGGATGATATTATTGTTTATTCCCCTTCCTTTAATCAATATCTTTTAGACGTTAGTCACGTATGGCAAGTGTTACATGCATCAAATTTTAAATTGAATTATAATAAATGCGCTTGTTTTCAACATGAAATTTCGTTTCTTGGCCATAAAATTAATGCTAATGGTTGTTCACATAATGATGATAGCATTAATTGTATTGGGTTGTAACATAAGTTCTGCAGGTGTTTTCGTTCACTAACAAATTTATTGTACGACAAAGATATGCAACATCAATCAACAATATAATCGCCATTATTTTCGAAACCTCCATCCATCTTGCTAGCAATTGTTCAACGCACATTTGTAGAAACTAGCCGGTTGTGATCCGAAAAAGACAGTGAAGTAAATTGAATGGTGAAGAAAAAGACCTGCAGAACTTATGTTACAACCCAATATTATTCAATGTCCTTCATCTCAATCCAGTAAGTTACTCATTAGTTTTTGCAAATAGTTGGCTTTTATAAAAATTTTACCCTCGTTTTGCTCAGATATCAACACTACTCAAGCAATTTACTCGCAAAGGTTTTCCATTTATATGGACTAAACCAGAACGATTATCATTTGATCAATTAAAAGCCGCTGTAACATCTCCTACAGCTCTTATTCTGCCTGATCCTTCACGACCATATACTATTCGTACAGATCCTTCACATGTCGGTGTAAGTACTGCACTAGTACAAAAGCAACTTCGTGATTATAATGCTAAATCAACTATATCATTATATAAAACAGTTGCTTTTGCATCCTGAAGTTTAAAAAACGCTAAAAAGAAATATGCTGATATTGAACTTGAAGCATTAGCTATTTGGTGGAACGTTATTCAAAAGCTTCGATCATATATTGAAGGTCAACAATTTTTTCCTGGAACTGTTGATAAACCATTACTATCATTGATGAAAAAGCCTTATTATAATGCTCGTATTGAACGATGGATGACAATATTACAACAATATGGTATGATTATCCGACATATACCTGGAAAAGAAAATACAACTTTTGATGCTCTTTCCAGTTATTCAATTGATAAACCTGATGTCAATGATGAAGATGCATCTGGTATTGTTACTTCTTCAAAGCAAACTGAAGATCTTCTCGTCAATATTGTTACAACTCATTCAATGCCACGACTATAGGTGTTAGCCGATCATTTGATCAGCGGCGACGGTGGAAAAGTTTTAAGGCATCGGCGGTGGCGGCGGCAAGGAGCTCTCGCCGAGGAGGTTATTTTCGGCGGCGGCGGCGACGACAAAATTTTTCCTATGTTATTTCACAGGGTCTTTCGTAGATTCCTACCGTTAAGACAAACATTAGACGTTCTGTTCTCACAGAATTGTACGCTGTTTTCCTCTTAGCACGCTCATGTCTTTTTATGGAAGAATTTTCCCACTAGATGTAACTTTATTTTCATTAATTCAAAAAATTCACATTGTTCCATCATAAAATAACTTCAAACCACACAACAAGGGCTCATGAAATAAGCTGAAATGGCAATAATGTGACTAACCATCTAAAATACAAATTAAATTCAAACATGATAGCTTATGGCTGGCACTTTATCTTTACTTTACCAAATAGAGTAAAGTATTAGAACTTTACTTTACCCGATCAAGTAAAGTTAAATACGTTACCCAAAAAGTAAAGTAAAGTAAAGTGAAAAAAATGAAGCTGTATGTTTTAAATTTTTTGGCAATTTCTTAGTTCAGGATCGTGTAGAAATAATCTTAGAACGAATCAAAGTTTATTCAATATCGTTTCGTCTTAGAATTAGTGTGAAAAAAAATAAGTAAAGCCGAAAAATGTCGATTATTTATGAATACATGAAAAATATTGTTTGGTTAACTTTATCTCACTTTATTATCCACATTCAAACTATAGTATTTTACTTTACTCTACTTTACTTTACTTTACTTTTTCAAAGTAAAATAAAGATAATGTGCCATCCCTATGGTAGCTCAAATTAGATCATAAGTGAAACTAACATTGAAATTAGAATTTGAATCCAAATTCAAATCGATACTTTTCTGTGAATGGAGAAGAAGAGCAAGATTTGTTTTCATTGATTATTTGAATTCAAATTGAAATTAAATATTTTTCTTTTTTCTAAACTGGCAGGAGAGTGTCGATTGGAATTCGAATTTGAATCGCAATGTTAGTTAAATTTATATTCGAACTCAAACTAGACAGTTAGTCGAAACTGCATACTGAATAAGTCAAGAATCGTAAAATGGAGAAAATAATAGCGATGAATCTATTGTGCATGAAGGAATAAGGCAAATGAGAACCTAATAAATATGGTAGCGTCACAAAATCACAAGGAGACATATTTGCTTATCAGCTCGGTTTTCAGACCATATGTCATCCAAGAAAAAATACACTAATTCCTATTTTTTAAAAGTTCTGTTGGTTTCAGGAATCTCTAATTGTCACATAGATCAAACTTGCGATATTACTGATTATTATCAACAAGTGATAAGTTAGAAAAAGAGGAAGTTTGAACTGTGACTTTTTACTCGATCGGCGGCGGCGGCGGATGAAAATTTTATCGGTGGCTAACACCTCTAGTCACGACAACATCCACTTCCTGTTCATTCAGCAACAACTTCATCATAATCTCATTCTTTCATAACAACACCATCACCTGCTACATCTTGATCTACTTCACCTATTACATCTTCTTCATTCCTCAATGACATTAACATTTCATTCGAACATGATACATTACACCTACATCAAAATCAAGATCCTGATGTTCAAAAAATACAAAATGTTTCATCATTAAATTCTAAATATACACTGGATGATCATAATATCCTTTATAAAATTATTACTAAAAGAATGAGTGTAGGTTAGTGCCCTACTTGACCGCCGTGACTCACGGGGTAGTCACGGGTACTAAAATGGTTATCTAATGTCGAGGTCTCAGCACTAGGGAGAGATAGATGAACCTTCACCGCACTACACGCCCCTCCCCCTTCGCCGGGTCATCAGTTTTCGAAAAAGCAGGACTGTGCCCGTGAGCAAAAAATTTGGTTATGCCCGACACTAGCGTGGGTTGGCATGGATGTGGGTGTGATTGTGCTGAAGGGTCTAGGCGTCTTTGAGTGTTTGTAACTAGGGCTCGGATGTGGACGGGATGCAAAGGTGGATGTCGATTTGTACCTGAGAACACTCGTCGCTGCATATGAAGTCTTTACACGATACGCACACACCTACATCTATCCGCAACGACATTAAGGCGCCATAATCAACATCCTACATTTCACACGGGCACTTCACACTTCACATACGCACCCTACATCTCACAATTCACATTTTACATCCACACCCCACATCCCACACTGCACACATTCACCTAGGGATGCCAGTTTCGGGTTACGTTCGTAGGAACTCGAAGCCCGCTGTGGGTTTCTGTTCCTAGAAACTCGTGAACCCATAGTGTCTTAAAACAAATTGAAAGACTAGATATGTCTAAGCATGCCCATAGGCTCGAAAATGAGTGAAAACGAACTCTCTAGTTGATTCCCGTTGTATTAGGAACGGCAATCAAAGAACAGAAATCCTCACACCCCTACACTCACTCACACTTTCATACATATTCACTTTTTCAGTGTCTTGTGATTGGTAACTAGGCATGTTTAAAATGGGACTGGCTGGTTCGGACCCTTTAAAAATGCATTCAACAAGTTCTTAGTATGTGTGACACAGTAAGCTACCACTATTAATGTAAAATAACGATTTCGTCATCATCTTTTATTTCCTTCTGACGCTTTCATTGGCCTATGAAAACAAAGAATGATTTTTGATTTTTATCGAACAATACCTTCTTTTCAGAGTGACGCACATTTCTCCTTAGCCATTCTTTATTTGAAAGCTATTGAAGCAAACGAAACCTGAAATGTTGATGCGTAGTATAGTGTTGTGCTTACTGTTCTGTTTCTTTTCTTTAAAGCAAAATCGTAACCATCGTAGTTTTTGTTATTGCCTTAAGTCGAGAGCAGAAAAAAACAATTTATGGAAGCCCGTAAAAGAATTTTGCTTCAATAATTGATGCAGGGAATGGCATAAACAACCACTATTTAAGCACGCAAAATTTTACAGAGATTTATTCATAGACTCTATTCTCGCTTGCTTACAATTACAACGTCTTTGCTTAGGTAAGTACTTATGAGGATGCTATTAGGCGCCTATTTTTTTTTTGAATTAATCTGATTGAAATTAATATGAAACAGCAATACCAATGGCATCCAATCTTTCTAAATTAAAGTCAATGCAAAGACTGTTTTCTAGGAGAGCGTAATGAAAAGACCACGGATCATCTCAGCATACGAGTCACTAGTCAAAATTTACATTTTTAATTTTTTTTATGTTTGAAAGGTCATAGTCTAATATCGCCAAACCTGAATCTTTAGCCCATTTGCATGTACCATAGTAAAGCTAGTCAATAATGACTTCTAGCACTGTCTACGTTTTATCAAAAAATAAATGTGGAAACCTCGGATTTAAATCCGAGAGTTATGTGTACTTCAAAAAGTGAATGAGACAGATGAGTTATCCTAGAATGTGGGGACATAAAAACTATCCTGGCAAACCTTTTCTATAAACACTTGATTTCTATTGGTTACTGATCAACCAATGGGTTTTCGAGGCGAATGGAGCACAGATTCGAGTTCTCCACCCCAGAAAACCTCGAACTATCATCTCTGTGATTGTAAGATAGAGCTCGAATTGTGGATCAATTAGAGCGTGGACAAGAACAGAACCGAATTTCGTTTAATTATCTTTGCAATAGGTGAGTTAGCTTTCTTGTTTCATTATGTTTTATATACCATTTTGTAGCTCGTGAGATTCTCTATCGAATGGTATATAATAGCTGGGGTTTTATTTGACTATGACAGAGTAGTGTCACATATCCAAGATTTTGGAGATGCCACCACATCTCCCGTGGGAGATGCCGCGTCTCCAGCGGGAGACACGACACCCACACTCGAGAGATATGGTCATTCACCACTGAAGATGTAAGATCTCCTTTAGATATGCGCATCCCCCACACCCACACCCGCATCTCTCACGCGAGATGCGGCATCTCCCGCGGGAGACGTGGTGGCATCTCCAAAATCTTGGATATGTGACACTGCTGCTATGACAGGAAAATTTTTTTACGAAAGCGGAGATAGGTTGATCTTCGCATAGGGAAACATAGGGAAAAATGACTATTTTTGCAATAACTCAGCAATGGCACGGCCAATCATTCTTATCCTCGAATTCGACCGAGATATTGATGAGACAACTCTATGTGCAAAATTTCATCACAATCGGATAATATTTTTCACGGATTATTGTGTAAACGGTCGGCTGGTCGACCGCCCGGACACACTGACTGATTTTAGAGTGTACTCACTTTTTGAGTACACAAAAAAGTGAATGAGACTGATTAGTCATCCTAGAATGTGTGGGCATAAAAATTATCCTGGCAAGCCTTTTCTATAAACAGTTGATTTCTATTGGCTACTGCTCAACCACTAGGATTTAGAGATGAATAGAGCTCAGATTTGAACTCTTCGCCTTGATTTATCCTACGAAAGTCGTTTTTCCGATAACTTGATTTCTATTGGTCACTGCTCAACCAATAGTATTTCGCATACAATGGGCTATTTAATTTCAGTCTGAATTTATCAAATAAAAATAATACTTGATTTCAAACTGAAACGTGAGTCTAGGAGTGAGGGGGGGGTGGGTGACTGAGGGTGTGGGTGTTGGTCTGGGACCCACACACACACCCACACCCATGGTGCGGGTGTGGGCGCGCGAGTGAGGGTGAGGGTGTGCTTGTGGTTTTGTGTACTATAGGCTTTAGTCCCCTGCGCAGGGGACTAAGCGGGGACTAAGCTTTTTGTGGGGGGGGCTAAGGGGGACTTTGCAGGACTAGGGGGGACTAAGGGTTTTTAGTGAGACTACGTAGTATCAAGCGAGAAAAGTTTGATTCGCAAGAAATTGGTGTGGTTTTTTTGATTTTAGAATTCAGTTTGAAATAAAAAAGCCCATAGACTCGTATTTCGATGGAAGTGGAGTACAGATTCGAGTTCTCTACCCCAGAAAACCTCGAAGCATCATCACTGTGATCGGAAGATAGAGCTCTAATTGTGGATCAAATAGATCGTGGACAAAAATCTAACCTAGTTCTGTTTAATTATCTTTGTGATAGGTGAGTCAGCCTTCTTGTGTCTTTATGTTTTATATACCATTTTGTAGCTCTTGAAATTCTCTATCGAATGGTATATAATAGTTGGGGTTTTAGTTGACTATGATAGGAAAAGTCTTTTACGAAAGCGGCGATGGGTCGATTTTCCCATAGGAAGCCATAGGAAAAAATGGGTATTTTTGCAATAACTCAGGAACGGCTCTGCCGATCCTTCTCATCTTCGAACTCGACCGAGATATTGTTAAGACTAAACTATGTAGAAAATTTCATCGCGATCGGACTCTCCTTTCGAAAGTTATCGTGTATACGGCCGGACGGACGGACATACTGACCGATTCTAGAGTGTACTCACTTTTTGAGTACACAAAAAGATAACCGGAAATCGTACCATAAATTTTCATTAAGATTCTGATTGAGCAAGAAAAAGGATTTTTCCGGGAAACATAACGAAAGATAAATGGTGTCGGATGTAAGTGTTGATATGTACTTCTCGTTTTTCTAGACACGTGTCCATATCTATCCACCCAGTCACACGCCTATACCCTAAACTGCCCAGATTGTGACCTAATCATTACTGTCCTTAGTCTTAATGTAGTGACTCCGAAGAAATGATCAATGCTATTAATAACATATACATGTTTAGGATTTCTAAGTCTGAGATCAGCTTATGATGGAAGTGAATAGACAATGAAACTGATAAACGAATTTCCTCTAGCTGAAGGCTGTCTAGAATATTTTCGTAACTTGAGTATGAAATGGAAGTGAAGTTAGATTTCTCGTCGATCCTCGTATTCCACAAATGACTAGTTAAAATACTTCGATTCTAATTGGAGCTTCAATTTCGACGGATGTTAAAAAGATCTTGAACATTCAAGTGATAAATATTAGTCTTGGATTGGTAAGCCTCGACCGCATAGAGGGGCACGAAGACGTGAAAATAGTGGTATACAGTGACCTTTCGTAAAGACAGTCTTCGTGTACAATAATTAGTAGCACAAATTAGAATCATCCTCATTATCTGAAGATTGAGTATACCAGGACAAATCATACACTGAAATCGAGCATTTATAGCATCCATACCTCTGTCATTGTTCATAATTGAATCTGGTGATATTGAGCTCAATAGTTTCAGATCCGAAAATGTCTTTTGATGAGAATATGATTGGTATAGGAGGTTTACTCTGGAGATCTCACTATATATGAGAAAATGACAAAGTATTCGTTTTTTCAGTGATGAGCGTTTTTCATTTTGGGCATTATCTAGTTCATGAGATTTCTGCTACAAATATGTGGATCAATCACATCAGATAATTTTGTAGCCGAGATGAGCTGCTGCCTATTGAAATATCGCGCAATATGGATGATTGACGTATTGTTGAGGTGATAGTACAATACTGAACATATGCAGCGGTGGCTACTTTTAGGAACAAAATGGGTCTACATTAGTGTTTTTACCGCCTACTATTGATAAACAAAATCAAACAAACTAACATATTGTATTTGAACTTGATTCAATATGGCTTTTCGCTAAGGATTCGAAAATCGATAATCGAAAGATTTTCTCAAGAGATATGCAGTGGTTCTGAAGCGGATTTTGTCAGAAGAAAACGTGTTGTTGTTTCGAATATTTTGCTAAAAATAGGTACTTGAAAGTCACCCGAAGTAGCTAATACCACTGTTCGATGCAACTCACGAAACTGCATCTTTTGATGTGCACCATATAATGAGAAATCACTAGCATAGTATGAAAAGAACAGTAAGTACTTATGAGTAGTAGTTGCTAAAACTAAATTGTGGTACAGTTTTCGTGGTCACACTAGTGATTTAAAACTGTAGTTTACATTACGAACACTGTAGTTGTGTGAGCTGACTCTGGAGCTGGGCTTGAAGTGTTGGGGACATTTTTCTAAGGAGCCATTTTGTCCAAGATACTCTTTTCAAAATTCGTATTTTTCAGTATTCTGACCCAGTAGTCTCTTTCCAACTATTAGGACAGCAGTAAATTGCGGATGTTGTAAGGCAAAGATTTGTCTACTTAACAGTATAAAACAGTGCAAAATTCCATGAACCTTTCAAAAAGTTCTGGGCGAAATACTTAAAATGCCATTTTTCTGTTTATTTTGGAGATCCAAAAAGTTACTCACGGCGACTTCCTCAAGGTAACATCTAAAAGTTCTAATACTGTTAGCCTAGGTATAACTTTTCCTGAAGAGTATCTTCAATCGAAATAAAAATATTTTTCAATTGGTCTCGCCACACCCCGATGTGCAGATTTTGGGTGGTTTCTACGTAAATCCTCCCTTCAATGTTTGCATACAATGACGAGGGAACGTTTTTCACTGTCAAATCCCTTTTAAGTTTGGACTTTGTGCATAAGATAGATCCTAGTGAGGTATGAAAAACCTTAAGAGATCAAATCCCTCTAGGTCTTCTGTCCAGAGTTATAGGCATTTCATTGGAATTTTAGCCGAGAGCATATTATATACGAACAAATTGAATGAAGGTGGTTCGGTCTGAAATTTGGCCTACAGATAGGTCAATTCATAATTAGAATATCCTGAAAATTTCAGCTCAAAAGAACATTTCTTTCCCGAGATATTAAAATCCCATAAAAACAGAAAATCCTAGCATTTGCTGTTCTATATGAGTCATTTTTGGGGCGTTAATATCTTGGGAAGGAAATTTTATTTTGAGTTGAAATTTTCAAGATATTCTAATCATTAGTTGACCTATCTCTGTGCGCCAAATTTCAGACCGAACCACCGTCATTCAATTTGTTCTTATATAATATGCTCTCGGCTAAAATTTCAATGAAATACCTATAACTCTGGACAGAAGGCCTAAAGGAATTTAATCTCTTGAGGTTTTTCATATCTCACTAGGGTCTATCTTATACACAAAGTCCAAACTCAAAAGTGATTTGACAGTTGAAAACGTTCCCTAGTGAGATCAGAGAAGTCAACATTTGACGATGTTCTCAATGTTTGTATATTTGTCCATGTCGCCACGGATGTTGTTCGATAATTGGACACTTATAGCAAAAAAATCGATCATGATTTGTGATAGCTAAGATGACAGTTCGCACGGTCGGAGAGGGATCCTGAAATCAGTAAGCCAATCTCTTTGTTGCAGTATGTGGGCTGATCAGTTCATTTTTTCATTATAAAGTTGAACGTTAATATCCGATCGTGCTTCACGAGCTAGAGACATCGTCAAAGTCTCATAGAGGTACTTAATTAAGCATTCGGGACAAATGAAGATCCTCAAACGATACTGCTTAGCATGCACCTTTCTACGAAAAGCTTCTTTATGTGTATGCTTCAAACTCAGATGAACATGCCCTTTTTTGTTTCGAAGAAAGAAGAAACTTTCGGATGCGTGGTTCACTTCAGAAGTAACTTCATGACGAGATTTCTCATTCATTATGCTCAGTGAAACTTCATCGGAATGTTATTCACTTTCCAATTATGAGAAAGTGCAATATGAGGACACGTTGATTGTGAGGATAATCAGTATGCTTCGTTAGAACTGGGTACAGCGTACAGATTTAGTCCGAAAAGTGACTTTTTTACTGATAACACTTCACAAGCACAGACATAGCATGGTAATTAAATATGGTTATATCATGTTCATGATACGCTTTTCTAATATATCACTCCAGTGAAAGATCAGATCAGGCTAAAATTAGGTCGAAGAATCTAATGACATGGTAAGCGAATAGGAATCTAAAACTTTTGACTAGCTAGGACAAGTTCAGTAAATTTGCTTATTGTTTCTCATGCTGGTAGTCTTCCTTTCTATGTGAAGGATCGGATCTTCGTCTCATATGGTCTTTTGTTCATATATACAAGCGAGATTCAACATCAAGCAATTTGCATCAATTCCAGTTTTCTCTTTTCGTAAAGAAATCTATCTTTCATACAGAACTGTTTCGATTTTTCCAATCACTTGCGTTGATGTTAAGTCATATGACATAAAGTCTGTTAAGAGAAGAATGGTTGGGATTCTGCTACGCAATGGAAACTTCTTTTTCGAAGAATTTCTCAATAACCAAGGAAAAAATAAATTGCTCGTTCTCACGTGTTGAGAGAAAATAGGGATGACGCCTGAGCATCTTTTTACAAGTGGCACTATAAGGCATGAGTTTTTGCTTATCTCGCACTGTATATTGTTCACAATGCTCGTTTCCGGTAATAAATACCGAAAACAGTTCTTCCATCAAAAATGTTGTGTGTAAAACACTAACGCCTGTCTCAATAGCTACTATGACAAATTTGCGCACAGCTATTGATGAGACTACAAAGTTCTGGGTGAACATACATTGCTTACACTGCTTTACTCTGCTGAGAAGTCATGTCAACCGGTACATCGGGAATATTAACTATTCTTTGTCGTTCTCTGATACGCAGAGTAATATGTATTACTTGGAGCTTAATAGCATATGCATTACTACTAACAGAAATCTTACAAGAAGCCTGAATCCATCGAGCCGGCTGCTAGCTCTTGTCAAAAAACATTGATTAACTTGCAATATCTCGTTTTGATTCCGCTTGTCCTATGGGACTTTTATCTATGTCAGATTTTAAGTGCTGGGATCGGGATTCACATTCAAACCAGTAAAAGCGTGTCCCAAATGACGCTAATCATCTTGCACAGTCCTCCAACATATCTCGGTGCGATAGCATGTTTCACTCTCGCCGCTTGATCTTTTCTAACATCTGGACTCCGAATGCTTTTCTTTGATGCATGTATTCTATTAGCTATCCTTGTTCGGTATGTACGCAGTAACTTGCTAGCACCTTCTACTTCTTTCTTATATCTTCTGCCTTCGTTTCTAGTTCTCTCGTAAAATCTTCCCACAATTAATTTAGGCTATACCATCACCAATCAACTGCATTGACAGATACAATTTAGGTAAGAACCCACTGATTAAGTTTATATGTTAAAGACAGTCAAAAGACAGATAAAAATGTTGTACTAAATAGTTTATTTCAAGAACATCACGTTATCGTGTCTGATTTCTTATTCTAGCAGATGATTATCAGAACTGAAGCTGGCGACAATATCTCTATTAACGTAATTTATTTCTTACTTTCTATTCTACATGGTATCAAAAGCGTCGTTTTATAATCTTTAGATCGAGGCATCAAATACAATTAGAGATGTGAAGCAGAAGATTCGACATAAGAGAGGTATCCCTCTCGACCAACAATTATTAGTCGCTGACGATATACAACTGGAAGATGATCAAACTGTTTCCAACTACAAACTTGACAATAGTTCTGTCATCCATCTAATACTGATTTATAGTGAATCAAATAGCACAAGTGACATTTCGGTTAGTATATATGAAATGTTGCTGAACATATCTAGAGCAAGAACCTAATTTAGACTGTTGTCCTAATTACGATGAGCTCAGACTATCACTGACATATTGCATCCGAGATACGATGTAGCTGATAATTTATCGATTGAGTACATTATTGTTTTAAAGAACTTCATTTAATCATATCACGTAAAATTTGTGTGAATTTTCTTCTTCTAGAGGGTCATTGTCAAGACCGAAGACGGTGGTAGAATCACACTTCAGGTAATCTTCTTTTCTCTTACTATTTTACAACATGTAAATGATGCTATTGTTTTTGTAATCACTAGATCGAACCATCTAATACCATCAGAGAGGTGAAAAGGAAGATTCGAGATCAGGAAGGTATTCCACCCGAACATCAACTTTTAGTTATCAACGATGTAGAGGTTGATGATCATCGAACGGTTTCCTCCTATCATATTGGGAATGAATCTACCATTCATTTGATTAGAATGGGCTATGAGACGAGTCCTGTTCTTCATCCTTCAGTAAGTATACGTGAGATGTTTTTCAAAATCACTATGACGTGAATGTATTTGATGAAGAAACAGTTAACCCCTTGGATTTTGCTATAGTTAATTATGAAAGTAATGTATTTTTGGATTCCATGAAAGATGCTCCTGTGACAGTTGCTCCCCAGTCGTACTTAACAGAGCTCTCATTGATTGCAAGAGCAAAAGCGTGTTGGTCTCCATCAATCGGAGAGCTCAATCCACATCCATACCCTATTGTCAAGACAGCTGCAAGATTGAACCTATCCGAAACATGATTTTCCATCGAAATTTCAATTTAACGTTTTCAATGACATCTTGTAGTCTCTAGAATATACTTTTATAAGAGACTGATGGGCTTCTAAGCAAGATTTTGTTTTTTTTTTCACTGTAAAAGGTTGTTCTTCTGAACGAGCCATCGTAAGTCAACTATGAATTCGATGTTGCAACTCGTTTTTCTGGATTCTTAGTTTGACACCAGTAAAAAGTGTAATGAATTCCCCAACTTCATTCTAATATCAATTTGAATGGTGTCATTTGATGAAGACTGAAAAAAAGAAGAGATGTTGGCATGAGTGTATTTTCCAAGCAGATGCGAGATGTGCCAGAGAATTATGCAGCTAGATAACGCAAAAAACGACCAAGATCACTTCGTAATGAATGTTCGCACATTGAACAATTGCTCATTATTTGTTCTTTGAATATACTATTGCATTCCAATCTGAAATTTTTCATGTCTTCTGATAAATCAGATAGTCATTTGTTTCATAAAGTTTGAGGCAACATTAACGACACAGTTGTAAACCAATTTTCACATTTAGACTATTTCAAACACAGTACCAAATGTTGCAGCTACACCCACACCTCTCTCTGCTTTCTATGTGGCTTGTCGAGACAAAGACTATTCGAAAATGACATGATTAAGAGGAATGAAGGTAAGATGGAAGTCGATCGATTGCAGCGGCGCAGTGGTCGACGTTTTTTCCGCGTAATTTTCTGTTTTCGTAGCTATGGTGCAAATGTTGATACAGTGAAGGCTTCTTATTTTGAAGGCCCAAAAAAATTTTTAAAGTAGTTGCTATAGGTAGTCGTCGATAATGTTGAGTTTTGCTGCTTTCAAAGCATGCATTGTTCTATTGTGTTGAATGCATAGATACATTGTTCAGGTCTCATGTTGATCTAAATAATTAATGCAGTCCTTTTGACCGTACTCTTAATTCCTATTATGCACCGTTTCATTTTTAAAGGTAGACATAATTGCAGTATTAATGGTAATGCGATAACTTACTATCTCTCATACAGACAGTGAGATGAGTTTCACATGATTGTCAGTCAAGATCTCAGATATGTCTTCAAACTCATAGACATTAATTGCTGTAATAAGACTTTTTACAAAACGAGGAGCCTAGACAGTTGTTAGCCATCGACCCTTGCGAGATGTTTCTTATGCGGAAAGGTTATTCCTGATACAAACTATTTCCTGAGACCATTGACTGTGTGTCTATGTGGAAGATCTACTGTACTTGAACGTAAAAAGGCACTTGGAAAGCCGTTTTGATCCATTCTGGAGTTTCAGTTGAACATTAGATAAACATTTTGAGCTGTTGGGCTTTGTTCTACAGGCTGTGAAGGCAATCTCAAGTCAGCAATTATGAGCTAGGAGTGCTCTACTGCTTATGATTGACCTAAGTCTGGAGAGTCTACCATTTGTTCGGTAAAAAAAACACCGTCAGAAGATAGTTGTTGAAAATCGACTTGTTTATTTTTGAGCAATTTCGTTCTCTTTCTCATTGTTCTAAGAGAATGTACAAGAACAGCGACATATTTTATTTGATGGATTTTTGACAAGCTCTATCTTTTTGTAAGTTTACATCCCAAATGGAATGTGCAATAGTCAACTTTGTAACTAATCATTTTTACAATACGGGAGCATCTGACAATTCATCATGCAGAAAATGACTAAAACATGTTAGCATAATTTTGAAACAATTCCCAATGATGTTGCGAAACTTCGAGAACTTCTTCGAACACTTTCAATCGACGAAATGAATAAACTGGAACCAAATGGAAGCACGGGTCTTCATGTAGCTTGTTTCAGAGGACATCGAGAAATAGTGAAACTACTCTTGGAGAAAGGAGTCAGTCGAAGCATCATGAACAAATTCAAGTGTTTGCCGTATGAGGAAGCTGCATCAAATGATATTAAGCAACTATTTGAACGCATACCCGGAAATACTCGTTATGTGGCAAATTCTGGTAGAGTAGAATGGCTGTTAGTCGCTGCTAATGCACATGCAATGGCAGCAAGAAACATTGAGGCTACAAGGCAATATGGAGTTCATCCGTTTGAACCCTATGTGAAACAAATAATAAATAATTACATCAAACCTCATTTTCAAGATGTTGAGAAATATGAAGAACTCTTAGGATTTTTCAACATGGCTCTCACAACAAGAGATCCAAAATATCTTCTCAAAGCTTACACAGCTGAAACAGGTTTTTATACAAAACTCAATGTCGACTTGGCCAGTGACACTGACGTCGGAAAATTGGAACGTCAGTTCTACATTGGTATTCTTGCTTTCAATCCTTGCTTTGATCAATTTCGTTTCAATGGTGAAGCCTATCGTGGAATGAGCCTCACAGAAGATGACCTCAGAGAATATGCAGTGAACCAAAAAGTGATGATTAAATCATTTCTCTCGGCAACAATCGATGAAAGTGAAGCTGAGTTTTTCTTGGGAAAGATCCAACGGCATAATATTCATGGTCAAGCAGTAAAAATGGGCGTCATGTGCACTTACATCATTCGAGATAAATGGAGTAGCCTCAATGTTGAACATATATCTGAGTATCCTAAAGAGAAAGAAGTACTTATCTTTCCATATTCTGTGTTCATGGTAACTCAAATCTGGGGCTTTCCACAGACCAACGAAGATAACCCGATATATATCACTCTTAGGCAGTGCTCGACCTATCACACGCAGTAACCAATAAGATTCGCACAATCAAGATTTTTATTGCAAATTGAATTCTAATTGTGAGCCTAAACATATCTCAAAGATACTATTGAGAACTTTTTTCATCATTCTACAAATAATTCAATTTTATTATGTTACAAGAATAAAATGTTCTAGGTCGGTGTTTGTTGACTATGTGTATGTTCATGTTTTACGAGTTGGATATGGGTGAGAAGTGTGGGTGGGGTGGGGTGTGGGTGTGGGTTGTGGAGGTGAGTGTGTGGGTGTGGGTGTGGATGTTGCTTGATACAAGATGAACCCACATCCACACCCCACACCCACACCCACACCCACAGACAATTGTAACCGTAGTATATGATACCAAAAAGACTATTAGTGAATCAGGGTGCGGGTGCGGTGCTGGTTTAGATGACGAGAAGATCCACGCTCACATTCATACCATTTCATTTATAAAAGCTGCTGAAAGAGAGCTATTCATTGATAAGCAAGATTCAACATAAAGTCAAATTCTATACCATAGTAGCTTTCTTATTACGTACGATATAGGTTCGGATCTAACAAATCTGTTTTGTCATCTAACTCTTTACTGTGTCCGAAATCCACACCTACCATATCTAGATAATATTTCTCTTAAGAAGAATAAATCTTCTATTCATCTTTTCTAAATCAGTGGTATGAAGACAATCATTTCTGCTTATAGTACCACCTAAGAGTCAAGTTCTTCTTTCATGAATTCGTTCAATACTATTCATCTCATTTTATGAAATACACAATACATTCATAATCATCACATGTCAAAATTCAATGCCATTGGTCGTAGTGGAGAAGAGTTCACGTTGAATCGTTACAAACAAATACTAGAAGAATAGGAAGAAACTTTCTTATGGCATTGTTTGTCGCTTCTACTCGATGATCGTTTCAATATGTGTTTATTTTGACAAAAGAATCTTTGACAAAAAATAATATAACATGCTTGAGCACAGATAGATAGCATGACCGATTTAATCGAAACAAACTAGATTACCAAAACCCTTTGAATTTATCTCCCATTTTTCGATTATTTCTCCATTATCGATATTCAATGAAATAAAAATACTATCATTCGAATTTTTATCACTCCATATAGTCATCCATGCATGTTCGTTTGAATTTATTGTATATGTTGTGGTCCATAGATATTTCTCAAATGGAATTACTGTTGTACCAATACGTTCAAACTTTATTTCTTGTTTTTCTGTTATTATCATTTGAGTTAAAATCCAACCGTTTGTTTCTGACGAAGAATAAACTAGAGCAATTAAACGATCATTGATAGAATCATAGTCTAAGGCATATATTGAATATCCATTTGGTATTTGAATATTAACATCTAAGTTTCCTGTATCAACATTGACAGCATACACTTTTGGATTAATTACATTATAATATAATCGACGTTTTGATGCATATGTCATAACTAAACTGTATGAACCATATGGATATGTTCCGATCGTTTTCATACTACCATTTGTTAGATTAATTTTAGCTACTTCTAACGTTGATCCTGGACGTAAACTTTCCCTGATACCAATAATATCATCATCATTAATTACTGCTAATTGCCAAAACGATCCAGAACCATATTTTTCATTCAATGTT
>CAJNOP010001540.1:17940-28850 GCA_905250075.1 Rotaria sp. Silwood1 | reverse complement strand
AAAGTGTCTTTGTGTAAATTATGAATTTCTCAAGAAAACTTTTTATTTGAAAAAATTGTTTGTTGCTTTTTCCACAAAAGATAGTTTTTCTTCTAAAAATAAATTCATATGAACAAAAGCAGAACTCAAGTTTTCAAGAAACTGATATCACATTCTAATTCTTTGACACCAATCTCTATTCGTCAACTTTTATAACAGATTCCTTTTCTCTTATAAAGTCGTTTCCTTAACGTAAGAAACCTAAGTTCAAAACTTTTAAATTTTGACTTCAGATTCGAACTACTTAACCCCAAATTACTTTGATCAACCTTTACAACAAAGCGTTATTTTCTTAGGAAATGCTGTTTGTGATGAAAATCAAACTGAACTAGTAACTGTACAAAATTTTAGCGTAATTAATTCGGTAATGGTACCTTGGGTTTCTGTAGTAAAATTAAACACTGTAGCTATGGTCATCGGTTTGAAATAATGACAGTTAACTGGTAAAACTTCGTTACCGTTGTACCATTAGTTGTACGAGCAAAATAATAAAACTCATCATTAATATGGACAAATCATAGAATTATGATTCGCTGGAATTTTGTTCACAACTAATAGTGTTAGCTTGTGCGATTGATGAAGCATTATTTACTGGAAATAATTTCTACATCCATGAATTGAGCTAAATTATGTAACTGGAATATTATTCTCCTGAGCAGCACACATGACATGTTTTGTAATTTAAATTTATCGAGAATAAAGGATACAGTAGAGATGTGTCTATATTCTGTAGATAGTTTCTCTAACTTTGTACTTCGTTATGTGTTTACTTGTGCAAATATTTTTCGAAATTCGAACAAAAATTACCCTTGAGTGAACGTATATTTCCTCACTGGAGATTTACCCTCACAGACAAGTTCATTTCTTAAAAATTTCATGACAACGATATCGCTTTGTCAATCTTCTTATAAAGCGAATATAAGCCACTGTAGCTACAGCATCTGTTCAGGTTACGTCAACAATTGCTTGGAGTTTTCCTTTAATTATATCTATATCTCTAACATACTCTTGGAAATATTTACCTATGTAGGGTTCATCTCATTGTTACAAATAAATTCTATCCAAAGTACTGATCGTGATATTGATACTAGTGTTTTGTTGCTGAAAGCCAGCAAGGTATTTATGGACGCTAGTAGTAAGTGGTTAAAGTAAAACTTAACGAAAATAATCCAACAGGGAATAGTTTACAGATAAAACTGAAGATAAAAAACTGCTATAATGATATATTCATTTTTTTTATTCATTTTATTCTAGGAAGTTATATCCTATCGCACTAACTTCAACATTAAAAGGAGAAAGAAACGTTATCTGTATCAACTTTACTTATTTAAGTCGTGAAATTGTATACTTAGCCAGACGCAAGTAATCCTCAGTCCAATCTCATCCTCTAAGTGTAGATTATATTTGAAGAACTCAATATAACTAAGAAAATTCTTGAATGGATCGTATCAATGTCATGCACTTCTTTGATTTCGGTTGCTTTATTGGACTTTTGTCTACTGTCATTGCATGTACGATGGAAGTAAATTTTAGAATTTTCATTTGAAATTTTCTTTGTCTATGGACAGCTCTTATAGAAATTAAAATATCGTAGAAATCGCAACTCAAATAGATGTTTTTCACTTCGAGATGCTGAGTTTTGAAGGTGTTCGACTTGCTAATCTTTGCTCGTGGCATACAATCTGTATTTCAATTTTTCAGTGTCTGATGAAGGAAGCATTCGTGTGAGCTGAGACTTCGTATGATATTTCTAATAGACCGAAAAGCTCTTTATGGGCGAAGAGAGTTTCAGATTAAATCTCCTTTACTCGATTGCTGCATAGATATGTTCCTACAGGAGAAAATCCATCAAAACAACCAGAACTCAAGAAGAAAAAGACGTTGAGACGACCCATTCTAAAATTTTCGTAATCATATCAATCTCTTCAGACTGATTTATATCGGATTTAAAATAGCGCTTGACATTTGGGATCTCTTCTCATAAGGTACAGTTGTCAATTACTCAGTACTATAATTTAAATACTCTATTTGACTTCTTTAGATATTCACACTCGATGATTTTAAAAATAGCATGCTTCAGTGAGTTGAAGGAATCGTCATGCACCTTTCGAGTTTGAATGTAAAAAGAGCAAAACATTAAGCATTGAAAAGTAACAGAATAACCCTTTTTTCTTTCGATAGTTTCAATCAAGAGTATATATGAATCGTGAGATACATTTATTTCCACTACAATTATACTATATTCTGAAAGCTTCAGTACAACAACCTTCAAAATCATGATTCTTTTTTTCATAGTACAATTCATTAAAGTTCCATATTCAGAACTTAATTTGTAGCTGTGTAATAGACTAAAGACACTTTGTTTTCACACGTCTTCAAGAGATGATAGAAACTATATTACGATCTAGAGATTAACGAGAACAATTAAATAAAAATCCAAGGCATCATTTTTCTCTAGAAATATTTGAATTTATTTTTATGAAGAATATTATAATTTAAATCATTCATAACCATAAATTTATGATTTTTGACACTAACTTCTTTGATTTACTTTTTTTTTGTAAGGCGATGATACAAGATCCATCATCTCATCCTAAATCTTATATAGATAAATGTAATAAAAATTAAAGGACTAGCTATTGTGCCTATAATAAGGGCGCATCTTATCTTCATCTTTTGTTCGCTTAATAGTATGAGGTCAACCGATCACTATTCTTCTAGACGCTGTGACCTCGGTGACCGATTGTGTCTGTTTCTTACAATGCTCTCTTCTCATTTCTCTCTGCTATATAAGGTCCTGTTATATGTAAAATGGTCAGAGCTGGAGTGATGAAGTAGTGTAGTAAACATCATACACCAAGGATAGCAGTAACGCTACTCCTCCAGTTTCTCAGTGTTGATCAACAATAAAATAATACTGCAGTAGTAATGAAATAGTCTATCCTTATTTCGTTACAGCTATATGATCACCTTCGCTGGTGGAAACTAGTTAACTGCTTCATGTCTCAAGTTGTCTCTTACATAAACACATACTTACGTAAGAGGGAAAAAATGAAACAGGGAAATAGAGGAGATAATGAAACAGATGAAAAGTAAAATCAAAAAAACTAGAAGAAAAAGTGGTGACTAATGAAAGCACTTATCTAGAAATTATCACACAGAAAATTGATAAAATCCATTTTTAACTTTATTGTCTTTAATCAAACCACACGACTCCTAATTTGTTAATGTAGTGTATAAGTTTCTTTAAGCCAGCCTGAATAAAAGCATATCCTGAAAAACTAACCTTCATCTTATGATCATCATAAATTAGACTCTTCCTAATTTATCGTATAATTTTTAAGAATTTATTGAGAATAAATGTATAATTTATAAGTCATATAAAGCTAATTTTTTACTGGCATACTAGAGAGCCAACAGATTTTAAGTTATGGATGAAGAGAACAAAGTCAGAATAAATTTACAGTTTTAAATATATGATCGTTGTCTAACAGGTTTATCAAGGCGCTAAAAAATAGTGATGCAAATTTACGTAAACATTGAGCAAGTTCGTTCCATGAAATTCCAAATGTTTTCTATGCATCACAAACAAATGATGATTAAAATGTTCAAGTTTTAGTTCCAGTTGCACATTCCTTTTTTTATTTGTTAGTAGTATCTTTCTCGCTATCAGAAATATATTCAGTTGATAATAAAAGAAAGTTTTGATCTAAATTTCATTTCTTGAGCAAGTCACAATAGAAGTTGACCCTTGTTTGACTAGATTGGAAATCACGAACCATGACGATTAGATCTACAGGGTGATTGAAAAGTAACTCCCTATTTTAAATTCTTTATTACTCTCAAATGACAAAAGATATCATAACGATTATTTCATTGTTTTGAAGCATGTGTCATGCCATTTTATAGTAGATGAAACAAGCCAATTGATTATTTGACTATCTAAGATCAAGCACGAATTTCATCTCGAGAATGTCTGAAAATAACTCATTATTTTGAATAATTTATTGTTCTTATACGACAACAAATACTATAACAAATTTTTGTACTATTTTGAACTATGTGTAATACAATAACATATAATGTCTCAAACTTCTACATAGGTTCCTCTATTGTCTGTACACTTCTGTGGTTATTATAGTATCTGTTCTTATATAATGAAATACCAGTATTCAAAATAATGAGTTATTTTCAGACATTCTCGAGATGAAATTCGTGCTTGATCTTAGATAGTCAAATGATCAATCGGCTTGTTTCATCTACTATAAAATGGCATGACACATGCTTCAAAACAATGAAATAATCGTTATGATATCTTTTGTCATTTGAGAATAACAAAGAATTTAAAATAGGGAGTTGCTTTTCAATCACCCTGTATATCATGATAACTTCAAACAACACAAGAAAATTATTAAGAATACATGTCCGTTACATTATCTTTAACTAGAGAGAAGACTGTTATTGTATTAATGATATCAAGTTACTTTGCAATATTAGAATAAGTCTTTTTTTCTAGTATTGAATGGAAAAATTATGTGTCTGACAAAGTTTGTGATAACGCTCTGCAGAAAGTTATTATTTTTCGAAAGAAATTCTTCTATAAGAATAGTATCAAAATCAAATGTTATTTATCCACGCTAACTACTCAATTACCTAATTTCAAGTACACGGTGAAAAACAACTAATATAATTCTTTCATCTAGTATTGAGTGACCCTGTAGGACTTAATATTACCAAATATTTGGTACTTTCTCATCCTTTTTTATTGGGATTAGTGATTAAGGAAAACCACATAAAATTTGTTTTAGTCAACCTGTATTAACAATTTGTCTAAAGGGAGCATCAGCATCAAGTAGTTCTTGAAAAGAGATGAAAAACATCACTCTTAGATAGACGCTGAAAAGCAAAAATAACGAACATCCGTAGATGAATTATGGACATCGACTTCATCTTTGATTAGAGATTTTTCGAATAGCTTCGCAGTCTGAGAAACTATTATTAAACTGTCATACTGCTAACCAATGCTACAGTTATTATTAGCTACGTACCTACTGTAGTTACTATAAAAAAGTAACTAAGTAAATATTAGTTACTTATTTACTAGTAACTAAGTAAATATAAGTTACTTAGTTACTAATAACTAAGTAAATATAAGTTACTTATTTACTAGTAACTAAGTAAATATAAATTACTTAGTTACTATTAACTAAGTAAATATAAGTTACTTCGTTACTAGTAACTAAGTAAATATATAGTTACTATTTACCAGTAAATAAGTAACTATTTTAGTTACTTTACTTTAGTAAAGTAAATAAAAAGTAAAGTAAATATCCCACCCCTAATTTCTCCTGATACTACTAATGATGCATCATCAACATCAAATGATTTATTGTTAAAGGATTTTGGTATTAATGAAGAAACAAAGGTTTTAGATAATTTATTGAAACATGTTGTAATTAGTGGATCAACAATGAATGCTAATGAATTTATAAATATTGATACTCATGCTCCAACATTCAATGAGTGGAATGACGATTCGGAACGACTTGTTACTTTTGATAATATTACTCAATCAAATGAATTAGATGATGATGAAGAAAAAATCAATGAAGAAATACCACCAAAGTTTTGTGAAACAATCGAAATGGTACGACGATTACGTTTATTTTCTATTACGCAATCTCCACAACTTCATCAAGCTATTACTGGTGTTGAATCAATGTTAACAGACATTTATCTTGATTCAAAAACTTCTGTGCAAAGTACACTGGACAGTTATTTTAAAAAAACTTAGTTATGTGTTGTAAAAATTTGTGATATTAGGAAATAAATTATTGTATAAATAAATTATTGAAAGGAAGTACAATATCATTCTGTGCTCTCGAAAAGCATTTTCAAGTGAATATTCAGACTGTTTATGAGAGAATCTGCAAATCTCCGAATAATGAGCACCTCCTTAAACTGAGCACTTTTTGCCGGTCCCGATGGCGCTCAGATTAAAGAGGTTTTACTGTATATACAAATAATGATTGTCTAAAAAAGACGGCTCAGAAATATAGATGTTAATGAGCGCCTTCTCTTGCACACGAACGTATACGTTCGTATACACTGCAAACAGAACGATGAACACCGAATAACGAGAAAAATGTATGTTATTCGGAGAGAGATAAAAAGAACGAAAGACTTGTTGTTTTAACTATACAATACATTTGAAAAAGTTTCCTTGAGATTTTGTAGTTTGCCTTCGAGAATTTTAGCACACTTTGCTGAGTCTTTTATTCTTTTTTGCATGATGTAAATTTCATTGAGTCAGTAGGAGATCCAACATTTTGAAGTAGTTCCTACGAATTTTTTTCTACATGTCTGTCGTAGTTATAGGACAGCTGCATCTGAAGCGTACTTTGTAATTCGAGTTTCTTAAAATTTCTACTACAAACAAGTGCTGGCTCGATTTTTCACATCTTTTTTTGAATTCGTAGTATGCAGTAGAAGATTCAATGACATTTGAGCTTGAATTAGGCAGGTAATGAAATATTTATTTGAATTTAAAGAGAAAAAGAGAGTTTATAGATATATATGTTAGTATTGGATTATAAATAAAAAAAAGGGTTAGTGTTACTAGGAAAAACTAATCAAAGAAAAAAATATGAAGTCAGTTAAAAAAATGTTGCTTGTTGGAACATGTTTACGTGCCGCAGCCAGTGTGTTGTTAACTGTGAAAGAAAAAAAGATTGAATTATTTCAGAAAAAAAATATTTAAATAGTTCTGTGTGAGTGAATTGCTATTTACTCATTGATAACAAATCGACTTACCCGTTAGATACATTATTCTGTGCGTTTATTGCTCTATATTTGATACGGTGATATGAGATTATTCATAAACAGTGTCCATAGGTGTGTAAAGGCTTAAATGAGGATTAATACCGCGTAAAGTTACGTCCTTCTTCAAACTATAGGCCGACATGCCGTCAAAGACTGTGCACCGACAAGTGCAATTTTCATGATGCTGATTCTTGTCAATTTAAGTGCCTAGAAAGAATCCTCCGAAATATATCGCAATTGGATTCGAGTATTTCTGCTGAAGACTCATTTCATCATTGTTATGTTTTTAGCATTCTTTTTTTTTATGAATACTGAATTCGAGTTTTTTCTTTGATTATTATTTTCTGTTTTGTGAAAACTTCTTACGACAGTCTTAATTTTCATCACTACATTTCATAATGATAGCTATGGTGTTTCTGACATGTCCATTTCTCGGAAGTCTGCACGTGTATGCACTATGGCAGCAATTTCAACATTGTTTTCGTGAATGCAAAATTCACATGAACGAGATTGCAGCACGTGGTCTTGACAAAAATGATTATTTTTAGAACAGTAGAAATTGAAGTGATGGTTTATCCACCTAGTGGAGAAAGATTCAAACCGGCTGTGGTAACAACTTTAGTTATTATCATCAAGTCTTAAGCTTAATATAGTGTCATATCATTTTCCTTTTTAGGGCATCTGGGTAAATGAAATAAATCGATCGGTATTTGAACCTCAACTGTACGAGGTATATCGAACAGAAGTTTGAATTACTATGACGTAACACTGATCGGATACTCACGTATTCGTCGTGTGACTGTTAATGATCGAAAGTTGCTTAGAAATATTATCGTATCACTGTTGATGTATTGTGATTATAATGTACCAAGATCAAGACAAAACCAATACTTGATGTCTAGTTCTCAGTCAGTCTTGATGTCCATCTTAAAGATATTTTCACAGAGTCACTATGAAGATTGATCTATCCAAACAACTTCAACATTTAAAAAACGAATATTTCCCTCGTGAGGTATTATAATAATTGATATTAAAAAAATGTAACAAAATCCCATATTCAAAAACGAATAGCTGTTCAGTTTAAGATAGTATGATAGGCTATAGACTGAAAAACAAAATACATTTATCTGTCTTCTAAATGAGATAATTGATTATTTAAAGTTGAAGATTTTTGTGGATGTAAATTTTTTGTTTTGACGACTTCATTTACTCATAGACACAACGTGCAGTTTTGATTTTTTGACTGATATTGATGAGCATTACATCTAGTTATCTTATCAAATCAGTCATGAAATTTCGACTTGATCTAATGTCACGAGATGACATTTGAAAAAGATATTGTTTGGATACGATATAGAAAAATCAAAAGAAGGAATTTCAATCTGAACTTTTGATCACAATTAACCTTCATAATCCTGAGAATGTCCTAAAATTTTAAGTCAAAATGGATGCTTTCCTCTCGAAATATGCCATCCTGAAAACAAAGTTAATTTTGTGAAATGTCATCGTTTTCTCTTATTCGATGTCTTGGCAAGAAAGCATCCTTTTCGGCTGAAAATTTCAGAGCTTTCTAAGGACTATGAAGCCTAATAATAGGCAATATTTCAGATCAAGTTTTTCTTTCTTTCTATTCATTTATAAAATCACATACTCCTTCCAAGGAATATTGAATAACTCTAGAAGACGAACAAGACAATTCTTTTAACCTATAGCATGAGCATACTGAAGGTACATAGCCTCTATTATCGTGATCAACTTCTTTTTGTTATCCAAAAAATACTTCTCAGTTTTTAAGGTTTAAATATCGAGGATATATTAGCTGAACAATATTCTCTGAATAGAAAGCTGGCCTTTCTATATGGTGAGTATTGTTCAAAACGATCTATATCACGCTAAAAGAAGTCCTCATGATATTCTGGTTCTGTCTGAGGGATAGCACGAATTCTGTGAAGTACTGACTATTGTAGTTGGGTGTGGATGTTGTTCTTTTCATAAACGTATCCACATCTACACCCTTTGAAATCAGTCCGAGTTCAGTATCTCTTATATCGATGAAGTTATTTAGATTCTTCTGAAAGCTATACAAGCAAGCAGGAAATTCTGTCTAGAGGGTATATCAAGCTGAAGCTTTTAGTATCAACGTTTCTCATCTGGACCATTCACTGGAAAAATTCAGCTCAAACCGTCAGTTCTAAGTGATAAATCGATTCTGAAGGTGGGGCCCCTTAAAATGTGAATTTTGTTTAGAAAAAAAGTTTTCGATATCTAGGTTCAATTTTCTAAAGGAATACTACGTGGTTTTTTTCTTCACTTCTACATACTAGTTCGAATGAGACGTTGCCCGGCCTAAGCAGACAAAAAATAAGGGAAATAAGGGCAAACCAATAAAACTCATTATTTTGTTTGGCTTATTGGACTTCTCTCCTATTTTAGCGCCTATAACTCTATCAAATCATATCTACATGCCTAAAAGTTGTTTCATAATCCCAATTTGATGTGATGAGTCGATCGACGTAAAAGAGTAATATATTAATTCCTACCAAAAAATGACCCTATGGAGGAATGTTCGACTGACCAACTCAGTGTCGCTTATATAGCGTAGGTATTCAAAAATAGAATAGATTGACAACAACTGGCGATTAAGCGAGAAACTCCATGAAAAATCGTGCCAAGATCATCCACAAAATGGATTCATACATATAATCTCAGATTCTGCCTCCTTCGCGTGTGATTCACTGCAACAGATAGCGAAAAGTGTATGCACATCCGTGTCTGAGCTGCTCTATAGTTCTCTCAACAACACGTTACAATACGATCTTTCCATATAGAGACACTTATCAAGCAACATAGATCTATGACAGATGAATTTCACTCATTTACATAAACAATTGATCGCTTTATCGTTGAACGATTCTACAACAGTTCTCATTCATCCATATTTATCTTCATTTCCTCAACCATGGTGCAGATACCGTTTGGCTTTGTTCTCATCTCTTAAAATTAGCCTGCTTTATCTAGCAACAAGCAGACATCCTTCATGAGGGGCTAAAAAGTTGACTTTAAACACTGATCGAGATCACAACAATATCGAACACCCTCAACAAATCTTCCATTCAATTCGAAAGCTTCTTAGAATGAGCAGCGCCCTATTCACAAATGCTAACTGGTCATGAAACAAATGAACGATTCCTACGAAGCTTCTATTCGAATATTTATCGCACTTCAGCTCAGATATTGAAAGTTCATTAGATCTTCATAGATCCGCTAACAAATGTATAGCTTTTATCAATCCTTCATCTGAATATTCTGACGCTTCAACTGAGAAATGGTGGATTCATCATTTGATAACTCGTTACGAAACAAACGGATAACTCTTACGAAACATCTATTCGAATAGTTTACTCGCTCCCCATCACATATCCAGAGTTCATAATATGTTCACCATTGGAAAAACAAATGAATGGTTTTTACCAAGTTCTTATTCTAACATTTTACTGGCTTCATATCAGAGATTCAAGTTTCATCATACGTTCACTGATCAGAAAACAACTGGATAGTTTTTATTAATCCTCTAATCGAATATTCTGCTCCCTTCGTATCAGAGATCGAACATTCATAATATGTTCACTGATCAAGAAACAAGCATATAGTTCTTAACCAGTTTTTATTCTAATATTTTGCTGACTTCATATTAGAGATTAAAGGCTCATCAAAAGTTCACCGATTCAAAAACAATCGGATAATTTTATTAACCTTCTAATCGAATATTATACTCCTTTCATGTTGGAAATCGAACATTCATCAGATGTTCACTAATAAGGAGACAAACGGATAGTTTTTAGTAATCTTCTAATCGAATATTATACTCCTTTCATGTTGGAAATCGAACATTCATCATATGTTTACTGATCAGGAAACACAAATAGTTCTTACCAAGTCTGTGTTCTAATATTTTGCTAGCTTCAAATCAGACATTGAATGCTCATCATATATTCACTGATTAGTAAACTAAGGTATAATTGTTAGTAAGTTTTTATTATATTATTTGG
>CAJNOP010001540.1:0-17930 GCA_905250075.1 Rotaria sp. Silwood1 | reverse complement strand
AGACAAGCGGATAGTTTTTACCAATCCTCTAATCGAATATTATGCTAGTTTCATATCGGAAATCGCACATTCATCATTAGTTCACTGATCAGGAAGCAAACAAATAGTCCTTACCAAGCTTTTGTTCTAATAGTTTGCTGGCTTCATATCAGAGATTGAAGGCTCATCATATATTCACTGATCAGAAAACAAAGGCATGGTTCTTACCAAGTTTTTATTCTAATATTTTCCTGACTTCACATCAGAGATTGAAGGCTTGTCATGTGTTCGCTAATCAGGAAACAAACGGATAGTTTTTATTAAGCTCCTATTCATATGATTTGCTCCCCTTCCCTAGGATATCAAACATTCATCATATGTTCACTGATCAGAAAACAAAGAAGTAGCTCTTAGCAAAGTTTTATTTTATTATTTTGCTAGCCTCACATCAGAAACTGAAGGTTTATCATACATACACTAATAAGGAAAAAAATAGATAATTTTTATTAATCCTCTAATCGAATCTTATGCTTCTTTCACGCCAAAGATCCAACATTCATCATATGTTCACTGATGAGAAAACAATTGGATAGTTTTTATCAATTATCATATCGAATATTCTGCTCCCTTCGTATCAGAGACCGAACATTCATCATACGTTCACCACTGAAGAAACAAGCCAATAGTTCTTAGGAAGTTATTATTCTAATATTTTGCTGGTTCTTCGTCAGAGACCGAACATTCATCATAGGTTCACTGATCAGAAAACAATCAAATACTTCGTACCCAGTTTTTATTCTAATATTTTGCTGACTTCATATTAGAGATCGAAGGCTCGTCAAAAGTTCATCAATGCAGAAACAATCAAATAATTTTATTAATGTTCTATTCATATATTTTGCTGACTTCGCATACCAGATCAAACATTCGCCATATGTTCACTGATCAGAAAACAATCAAATACTTCTTACCCAGTTTTTATTCTAATATTTTGCTGACTTCATATTAGAGATTGAAGGCTCATCAAAAGTTCACCAATGCAGAAACAATCGAATAATTTTATTAATGTTCTATTCATATATTTTGCTGACTTCGCATAACAGATCAAACATTCGTCATGTGTTCACTGATCAGAGAAAAAGCAAATAGTTCTTACCAAGTTTTTATTCTAATTGTTTGATGATTTCACATAACAGATTGAAGGTATATGATATTTTCACTAGTCAGGAAACAAACGAATAGTTTTTAAAAATCTTCTATTTGAATATGTTGCTCCATTCGCGTCAGAGGTTGAACATTCGTCATATTTTCACCATTAACAAAAGAAACGAATAGGTTTTAAAAATCTTCTATTCTTATATTTTGCTTGCTTCATATTGATGATCAAGAATTCATCATATATTCACTAATCATGAAACAAACAGATAGTATGTAACAATCTACTATTCGAATAGTTTAGTGGCTTTACTTCAGAGATCGAGCATTCATCATATTTTCACAACTCGAGAAAAAAACGAACAGTTCTTAGAAAGTTTTTATGCTAATATTTTGCTGGCTGCATATTAGAGATTGAAGGCGTAACATATATCGTCTAGTAAGAAAAGTAAAGGATAGTTTTTAAAAATCTTCTATTTGAATATTTTCCTCACTTCACCTTGGAGCCGGATGATTTATATGATGGTTTATGATCCTTGAACTGGAGAAAAGTTCGGATCAAGATTTTATTCAGTTATAGTCGTTTGAACGTGTCAAGAGTCACACCTGATGATAGAAGTTACTTCTAAATGGTAGATGAGTCATCTTTACAAAGGTTGTATTCAGATTTTTTCTTTAAGTTTTGTGGAACATATTGTCTTTTTGTTGAGGCTGAGAATCACACCAGAAAAAGATAGTTCGCATGGAAATACATCTATCCAATTTTTTCTGTTATAGGAAAGTTATTATGGTAAGTAGCGATTAGAGTCTAATAACCCAAGACCATTGAATAGCTGAAACCATAGTTTCGTTTTAATATTTGGTGTTGTGTCAACCACTACATTTATATTGACGATGGAGGCGCTGGTGGCATGTTTTGCGGTAAAAATGTAGGACAGCGGTGTTCTGATTCAGGAACGACAGATAACAATTAAAGTGTGTCAATCAGAGTGAACGACGATTGTTGGTTATTTGAATGATATCAACAGCAAAGTCCTGATATGAATAACTCGCTCAGATAGAACACAGCTGTCAGCTTCTAACAAACTGACACATAACATAACAAATGAATTGTTTGTATCAAGTTGATATTCAAATATGTTGCGGGATTTGCATAAAATACTTAGAATTTATCAATAAGACTAAGGACAAAATAGTAACTGAATCTTTACTATGCTTTTATTCAAATACTACACACTGAACAACATGATCGTATGACATATAATTTGTTAGTAGATCATCAGATAGACAAATAATTTATATTGTTGGTTTATATTAGTCAAATACCATGATCACTTGACATCAGTTATCCGCAACTAAAGTTATTCTAGATAGTGTCATTAAAAGTGAGCTAGTTATATTAAAATTCTATTCAAGTAATTTGCTCAGTTCATGCTGCATTTAGAAATCAATTAAAGATCTAGGATCATGCGACCGATGAATTTAGCAAACAAAGATGTTTTGCAAATATTAACTTCACTTTTAAATGAATATCTGTAATTTATAATGTGCTCGACGGTGGTACGGTTCAAGTACAATTCTAAGGAAGTGAGGTTCACATAACAGATTCAGTTTAGTCAATGGTACGATATGATATCGTAATTGCACGCATCATCAGAAATGAACCAATTATAGCAAATTTCTATTTGTTTATTTCACTTTCTTAAAATAGAATATTTATAATCGAGGATATATTTCCTGATAGTACACCAAATGATTCACACACACTAAGAATTTATTGAAGTATTTGACACATGAATAATCCAAGCTCATCACATATAGATTTTAAGATAATCATTTGACAAATGGATCGTTCACATCAATATTCCATACAAATATTTATTTTATATGAAATAAAAGCATATCACATGTGGCAAGAGCAGCAACAATCGAATAGATGAATGACTTATAAGATGGTTCTAGTCATGTATTTGTCTCATTTTGAATCGAAGTCAAAAGTTATGATCACATTAGGTTGTTCGTAGAAATGGTATGATTTAAACCAAGCTTTCATTCACACATTTGATTCATCTCCAAGTGAAGTCTGAGGTTAACAATTCCATCGAATAATTCGAGAAAAGCAGACAACATAAACAATAGCTGTGTTTGAGTTTTCGATCGCTTCGAACCCTTAATATGAAATGTGGAATATGATGAAAAAGCCCATGGCACATGAACGACATGAATTAAGAAGGTTCAATTCATGTATGTTGTTCATCATTGTTTACTTGATCTCGACCTTATCGATCTATGTGTTGTCGTTGAAAATGGACAAATCCCACGTTTATGGATCAATCTTTTGCTTAGTTCACGCAGATTAAAATTTGACTCGGCATCAGCAAGATTATTTTCGACCAAGTATGGCGCTGCCCACACTGTGCCATACGCTACTAATACCAAAACAATGAGCAGAATACCAAATGCATGGGTTGCATTAGCCATGGCCTGTTGTTGACGTTGAATGGAGCAGAAAGAAAGATTATTAGCTTATAAGCTATGAATATGAAATAATATGATTGCATGAATATTCTCTTACCTTTAAATATGTATGCATAGACGAAATAAAGAAGATTCTAGAATATCTCTATCTTTTCTTGTTTTTTTTTTGACGACGATTAATCGATTACACTTATTGTGCATTACAGTGAAATTTTTACTACATACGCATAAAGATTAAAAATAACTGGTAAAAATAAAAAAACAAATCTATCTCTTTACACTTACATTAATCATCCACATAGAGAGATATGCGCAAATATGTTATTTTTCTCTCAAGGCTGTTTATTCGCTATTAAACTGTATTGTAAGCTTTATCTATTCATAATGATGAATAAGTATTGTGGCTTGTTTATACATAAACAAAACAATTCATCTACCTTGCGCATCTATATGCATCAAGCAAAAACATTAACAGTGGATAAAAATGCAGTACCCTACTGATCTATGACGAAAAAAAAAAGAAAAAAAAATTTTTTCTCAATCATGCATGATATTTTGCATATAGATGCATCTGTATTGCACACAACTTTGAAGCCGATTTTCTTCAAGGTTGCATATGTTGTTTTGATGAATAATTGAATAATACAATTTTAATTGTTGAGAAAACAAACGAACAGGCAAAGAATAGTACTGAACAGTCACATAGTATGAAATAAAAGAGATATTGTTTTTATAATTTAACCAAACAACTAACATACCAATAACTCTAATGCAAGACAAAAATATCAACATGATATTATCCAATTTATGATATAATTGATTCAACTGATGGAATTTCGTTGATTTGTTTGCTAATGTACATTAAGAATTCATTTATCTCAAGAAACTGAACCCAATAAGACGTTTTAACTATCCCAGGTGAAACAATCCTATTATATGATCTTATACGATTCTTACAAGATTATATAAGAACGTGCGTCGGATCTTCCATGATCATACAAGATAAATGAAAATCATATATGATTTTGTAAGATTCTATATTCCCACCTCAAAGCCAACTTTTCTGATAAAATCGTACTGTACGATTCTCTATAATCCTACTGTTAGATCTTACACGATCTTATAAGATCCATGTATGATTTTTCAGAATTGCATACAAACGTGTGTAACTCATTTTCTTCTCTTTCGTTTTACATGGTATTCATCTTTAAGAGCAGTTTTATCTTAAATCCACTGCAAGCATCAAATAAAATAAAAGAATTGAACTTAAACTTAATTGTTTATCAAATAAACATTTATTTGGTTTCGTCTAATCGTCGATTTAATCTAAACCAAAAATAAATAGATAATTTAAATCAAACAAATACTCACTTTATTTGTATAAAGTATTGATATCATGTAAAATAAAAAAAAAAAAAGACAACTTAAAATAAATAAATACTCACTTTATTTGGATTGGTCGTTGATATCATCTAAACTAAAAAAAAACAAAAAGACAGTTTAAAATAAATAAATACTCACTTTACAAGGAAGAAGAACTACTATCTTTTGCTATGTTTCCGGAAAGTTTTTTATAAGAAATCTCGTTTCAAGTGATTATAGGTCACGATGACAAAAAAAGAAAGGAACTAGAGAGAGGGAGAGAGAGAGAGAGAGAGAGAGAGGAGAAAGGAGAGAAGAGATAGTAAAAAAAACATAAATAGAGGGATTACGAACAATGTAAAGCAGCATGCCAGTGATAAGGAACAAAATATGTGCAGAAAGACTAGGAAAAAAAAGAGGATGAGGGAGAGAATGGTACTTAGCTTGGTTCTCGTTCTTCTTTCCTTTTTCTACTTCATTTCATCTTATTATTTCATCATATTTTCCTTTTAACCATGTCCTTCTTTTTACTTATCATAAAGTATGGTGCAGCTAAAGTGTTCCTTTAGGACCGACATGGTCATAGGGCTTGCGTGCTTAATAAAAAAAAAAAATAAAAATAAATGAATACTCACTTTATTTGGTCTAATCATTGATATCATCCTAAATAAAAAAAAGACAATTTAAATTAAATAAATACTCACTTTATTTGAATAAAGCATTGATATCATCTAAAAAACAATTTAAACTAATTAAACGCTCACTTTATTTGGTCTAATCGTCGATATTATCTAAAATTAAAATAAACAGACAATTTCAATTAAATAAATATTAATTATGTATAATGAGTGAAACTTGAGAAAAAATACCACATAATAAGAGAAATATATATATTGTCAAATGCCGTAAAAAATTGAAAATAAAAAGAAAATACAATATGTATTTGATGAACTAATATAATAATCAAATTTTAGAATTTTCGACCAGTTTTATGAGTGGTGAGTTCGGTCATCATCAGTATTAAAACATTAATATCACTCATAATATAGTAATCATAATAATGATAATAATATAATAAAAATCACTATAATCATAATGTAACAATGTAAATATAAACCAACATGAACATAAACATATACCAGCAAACATAAATATATACCAACAACATAAACATATATAATAACATGTCTTAACAGATATTGTAACCAGGGTTGCCAGATCGAAAACTCAAAAATCAGAATTTTTTTTTTCAAAATCAGAAAACCATCAGAATTTTTTTTTGCAAAATCAGAAATTAATCAGAAAAGTCAGTTTTTGAAAAACCTAGTGGTTATTATGGTATCATGTTGGCACAAGATGCTCTATTGAATAGCTGTTCATTAATTCATACTTTATTTTCAAAAATATTTCGCTATAAAAAAGCATAATATAATGAATATACTGTTTAGTTAACAAGGAAAAACTAATGAAGACACGTAGTGTCGAACTCTTTTGCTAAACTCAAAATTCGTTCACAAAAAAAGTACAAAAACAAATCACATATATACGATATAAGTTATAAGATCCTATGAAAGAAAAAAACTGATGATTATGTAACATAGATTCGATATTATTGTTCATATTTTCCATTTTTTCGAATTTGCTTTAACAAATGTGTTTGAGTTAAAAGATATTTATAAAATTGTTCACACGAATAATTATGATATGATTTAATTTCGCTAAAAAAGCTGTGATATGATTTAGAAAAGTTCAGAATTCAGGAGAAAAGCAGGGAAAATTATCAAAAACAGGAAAAATCAGACGAGAGTGCTAAAATCAGAAAAAATCAGACTGTCAGAAGGAAATCAGAAAGGCATCCAAATTTCAGACACTGTCCTGACTTTTCAGACAATCTGGCAACCCTGATTGTAACCATAATCAAGTGAAAATTGAAAAGCAAAAACTCAATTTTTAAATAACTGCCAAATAATACGAAGGGTGTGGATGTGAGTGTGGAGTATGGATGTGGGTGTGTGTGGGCCTTCTCTTCATACACACTCATACTGACACACACATGCTAAAATTATGATCTTATAAAATTGTGTAAGATCTTACAAGATTCCGATCATCAGATTCCGCAAGAGTCTTACAGTAAGACTTTTGTACGATTTCGTAAGATCATACAATACGAATCTTACAACATCCGATGTCACTAAGTTCTTGTAAGATCTTATACAATCTGTGTATGATTTTTTCACCTGGAATAAGTAGTAAACTAGATAGAGACTAGCATTTCAAGTTGAACAATAGATGGCACTCGTATACCATTGACAATGTGAAATTATTTATGAAAGAAAGTCTGTAGCTTAGCAAACATAGAGTTCAACATATTTGCAGTGTTCTTTAACAATGACACTTGATTATTCTCATCTTAGTACGCCTCATTGGAAGTCTACTCCTTTTAAGATATCAACCAATCATTTCTGACAATTACTTATATTTGTTATAACTTTAAGTATCAGAAAAATTTATTTATAATTATATGAATCGTCACATCAGCAATATAACGAAAAAGACATGTAAATTATTCAATAAATAATTAACTTTAGAATGATTCAGAGACGACAGTATCAACAAATTTCATTTTGAGATGGACGAAGATGGTGCTTCCTTTTCTCTAGATTTAATTAAGACTCGAATATGGATGATTTTCTGCTATTGTCTTGTCTAACAATGAACTTCCACGATAAGTACATGATAATAAAAATGTACACTGTTGTATTTGTTAATGTAAGTTTCAGGGAGACTGGACATACGTTGGAAACAAAATCGTTCGTATCTCATTTTTACGCTTTTTAAATTATGAGTTTTGGAACTTTTTTTTTGATAAAAATTTGATATCTGGGGTTATTTTTCTAAAAGCGGACATTCAAAATGGCTATTCACGTACATATATAAGCATGTATGCAGATGCAACAACGTGTTGAGTCGTTCTAGACAGCTTTTAGATTAACTATTGATAGTAAATTGATTTTTTTATCATCTATGAGCTGCATATTTGTAATAAAGAAAGTATGCGTCAACGCTTTTATCATAGATAGAAACTATTAAGTACTGACAATAGTAAAGCTTCCATTAGTTTTTGTTGAGTTACAAAGGAGATACGTTAAAATATTTTCCATTACGTAATTTAAATAATATTTTATTAAAACTATATGAAAATTCAGGTTTTTCTACGAAATTCAACAGTACAAAAAAATCTGTTCGGTATGAAATCTATGATACTTTCTACGAGCTTTGACATATTAGCTCATTTTTTAATAAGAATTAATATGATAAAATAAAACCCGGTAGCATCGTTCTTTATAGAATTTTAGGTTTTTTTTAAATATGTTTTGAACAAAAAGAAAAGACAACCAGATGCTCGTGTACTGTATGGCATTTTGCATCAAACAATATATCTTTCAAAAGCATTCGAAGTCACTGTTTTTGATCTTTTCGAAAAGAAAAAATTCAGGTGAAACCACTGCTGAAATTTCCAAAATGAAACACATCATTCTCTACAGATTTTTATGCTGATTTCAAATATATGTATACTTGGTTAATAAAAAAACGGCTTTTGTGTGCGATATCGAGAGTAAGTGATCTCTAGCTGATTGTAAGCTGTCGGAAATTGAAAATTTCGACAAATGTCTCGCGAAATGCTTTCTACTCAGTTGGATAGGGGACATCCAGTTGCCAAGAAAAAGAACTAATTTTTCAACTTTTCATCATAGAACGCGAAAGAAAAATTTAAAGGAAACGCTAAATTTTAAATTTCCACATGCAAATCGTTTTGGGTAATAAATTAGTGAATATTTTTTTTTCTCTTCAGTTTAACAAGAAGTGTTTCGCATGTTGAAAAAGGAGGTATTCAAATCAGTAGTATCTATGATCGAAATCCAACACATTAGTATCTTAAGGTCGAACAAATCGAAATAGATTTGCTCTCGATCCGACTACTTTGAGACAATCCATTCGTAAACATCGATCAATATCTCAGCACATTCTTGAACAATGACTAATCAAGGAATAACCTAGAATAAAAGATATGCAAAAATGTATAAGTTCATTCTGCTCAATCGAGTCTCTTATTTGTAACTGCATGCACCACACAAAACAATGAGTGAATGAGTAGCCAATAGAATGCAACAGATTTTTTTAAATTTATTTTTCACTGACACTCACATATCATAAGCAAAATCCTATTTCAGTGACGAAGATAAACCAATTCGCGTCGTATGAAACTATAACAGTTGTATGCAAGCGCATCAATCTAAAGCTCTTGTTTTTTGATAGTATTTTATTTTAGAAGTCAACGTGCATACACATAAAAGAACTAAGAGATATTTCATAGCATGTTTTAAAAACTTTGAGCGAAACATATATAAAGTTTCTTCAATCGAAATTTTGACTAGAGTCATTCAATACATGAAAAATCATCTGAAAAAATGCTCCCACTAAGCTTCACTCTGAAATAATTTCCTGATCGCTTTTTAAAATGTGCCATCTGTCGTTAGACCTATAATCATATAGATGATAGCAGATTTTGTAGAACTAAAAAGATTACATAGTTAACAGTATCTTATTTTATCAAATCTAAACTATATATCAGCAAACATCTAAGGCTTTAGATTTGTTGTAGCTTCAATAATATAATTGCATAGTTGTTTGACAGTATTTATTAGTTTTGTTGTTCTTATTATTATGTCGCTACTAATGTTAAACGAAACAAGCTGTTTAATTCCAATTATAGAACAAAAAATTACATCCAATGATATTATGAATAAGATGTCAGCATTTTGAAAGGCTTGATAATTTCGAATAATTACAACTTTTTTTATGTGTTGAATTTCATTATTATATTTTCTTCTACATTATGCTCTTATGGTGAAAAGTGATTTATTTAACTTTTAGAACGATTTTTAAAGCTTATTCAGTAGCTATTCCATACGTGAATTACCTACTAAAAAATATGTATCATTCAGCTCATCACAAATGAATTAGTATATATATTATTTTTCCATTTTAACATTATTACTTCCAACAGAAGCTATTCGGAAATTATTATTTGAACTCGATCGTTTTTCTATTATAATTCAGTTTATTATTACTATCATTTCATTCTTTCTTTCTAGGACGCATATCGTAGTCAACCCGATGATGCCTTTTATATAAGCATCTCTGACTATACCACGTCTAAAAACTGAAATAATTTTATTTCTATAACAATTGATGCATCTGTTGTTTATGCATGTGCAAAAATAACAAGTAACGCTCGTCTCTGTGACTCGCTTGACCCTCGACTGAATATTTGACTGCTTCGATATTTTTACTGTTACACATACCTTTCAAAAGCTAGCAACTGGCCTATGTATAAGGTTGTGTCTGAGTGCGACTAGTAATACACAAATCTGTGTCGGCGTGTGAATAGCCATGCGTATCTTTGAGATACTACTTTCCATACCATTCATTCACTTAAACTGATACTCTACGAGTACTATCCAAAGTAAATCTGTATGACCCACAATAGTACAGCAATATCCACAGGCTCCGAAAAGACAGTATATTCGATTTGTAGAGATAATCAAGAAACAAAACATATCCGAGATAATAGGGTGAAAATGCACTATACTTCTCGAAAACTATCATCATAATCCGTATAGCCACCAGTAAAAAACCGAGAATATCATTTACCAGTGCTCGCTACAAAAATACCTGCGTAGCGGAACTTTCAGATTAAAATAAATCATATTGGTTCAAACCAATACTCGTCATATACCATTTGAGTGAGATTTTCATTCAAAGTCCTCGTTGGATTAAACAGTTAATTCCAAAATACCCAAAGAAATTTAGACAAGTGAATGGGCAGAAGTATGGATAAGTGAAATGAGAAAAACGGATTTTATTGTACTCAAATCTACTTTGAATGAACTTATGTAAATTGTTTAATTAAGGTTTTTCATGGAATGTTCTATCCCGATCGTCAGCAAATTCAGCACAGCTGTTCTCACTCACACCCTCAAATATACTTGTTAGCTTTTTGCCATCTCTCGTTCCCACTAAAACAAGTAAGAAGTAAATGGTAGAGATTCTCCCAATGAATTTGGAGTGTCTGAAGCGTTCCTTTAATGAATTTCGTCGGGAAGCAGTTAGTCGCTCTTAAGTGCCCCAAATGGACGCCACTCATACTCGCAGCTATAGTTGCTGCCATGTTCAGTTCTATTTGAGTATATGATCGTGCACTATCATTTAAATTCTACCCGATTCTAGATTTCTCTTAATTTTAAAAGTAGTTAGAACTATAAGATGAGGATTTCCCATGAGAAATTCCAAAGTGGAAACATTGTTGTGAACTATTCTTTATGAATTTAATTCCCTTGCATAGCTAACCAATCGGAGATCTAATTGAATTTCTCATCAAAATAATCTTAGCAAATTACTCAATCAAAAAGCTGGCTTTATACAGCCCGTATCTGAAACCAACTAAATGTGAATTTAAAATAGGAAACATTGCAGTTGATTGTCAGTGCTTCAACGTAGCGCCAATCGCTGTTAGCCACTGCAAAGGTTGAACCTACACTCCTAAGTGGCTACTCTTTTATACGAGACCTGAATGATTCAAGCTTCAACTACATCAAAAGCGTATTTATTTATCCCTAGCGAGTACTAGATTTTCTCTATCAGGCAAAACATCTTCTTAACATATACTCGTTGTTTCTCTAACTTCTCGATATTTGTATAAATCCTTCTATACATAAACTGTCATTGATTCAGTCTTAGTGGCGCATTTTCAACCATTTTGCTAGACGCTATGCAGGCATTTCCTAAATCACGAATCCTATAAACCTGCTTTGGCAGCAGCAGACGTTCGTCTGCGCCCCGTCGGGGCACCACTAACGACTAGCTGCTGCCCTTCTTAACTTCGTACCACTAAATGACTAATCTTTTACTCTGACATAAACAAAGTCTTCATTTCAAAATTTCGATTCAAATATTGAAATATTATGCGAACAAGCCTGATTAATATTGCAAAATTTTATGCCTTGCGACTATATATCGATTGGTAAAATGTACTCCACTTTCACTGAATGAATCTTCGGTATGCACAAGCAGTCCAAAATACAACTTTAGCAGTAATATCTCGCGGAGAGTAGACAAACATTAACACATACTTGGACTTTACAATTCATGTAAAGATCATGATTAAATCAACATTATGTAAAACGGAACTGGATGCTAAATCTCTGTTGTTTTTCCTCACTTGACAGAGACAAGCGCACAGATAAATGCATCCTCTATGATATCACCACCTGTTCACTATCAGCAAAAAAGTTAATTCCTGATTCCACAGCTTTCAAGTCAATGGGAAGTTCGGATACAACATCTGATCTCAGATTCGGAATCCTGACCTTACATAACTTCCATCAAAGCGGTCACAAGCCTTAAAATAAAAAAGTTTGTTTCTGATTGGTCGGTTTTCAACCAATGAAACCTCGGCCAAAAAAATGAGCTTCGGATTCGCATTCAGTGCCCTGTATAACCTATAGCAAACTTCGATCAAAACGCCCAAAAGTCTTAAAATAAAAAAGCTCATTTCTGATTGGTCCGTATTTGACCAATGAAATCTTGGCCAAAAAAATGGGCTTCGGATTCGGACTCAGGGCCATCGATAACCTATAGCAAAGTTCGATCAAAATGGCCAAAAGTCTTAAAATAAAAAAGCTCATTTCTGATTGGCCCGTTTCTGACCAATGAAATCTCGGCCAAGAAAATGGGCTTCGGATTCGGATTCAGGGCCATCGATAACCTATAGCAAAGTTCGATCAAAATGGCCAAAAGTCTTAAAATAAAAAAGCTCGTTTCTGATTGACCCGTTTCTGACCAATGAAATCTCGGCCAAGAAAATGGGCTTCGGATTCGGATTCAGGGCCATCGATAACCTATAGCAAAGTTTCATCAAAGCTTGGAAAGGCCCTAAAATAAGCTAACCTCTCATAAATGTTCTTTTGACCCTGCCACAAACACACAAACTATTTTTTTTCATATGACCCTCCTTACAGTCGAGGGAATAATCTATATACTTGCTATATCAAATATATTTATATTTTTTATTAGTATGGAATGTTTAAAACTATTTTCACTTTTAAACAACAATGATTACTAAAGTTTAAAGATAGTGCTATTTGTTTTGTTTTCAGTTTTTGAATAAAATTACTTATATTCAATGTGACATCTATTGATTGAGAAACGAATGGTTACTTTCTTTAAACTTATTGTGAAAGACAGTTTCTTCTCATGGGTATTGTATTAGCAATTTTTGCAATATGAAAGATTTCAAGCAAAAGTACAATGCTCACAGTACTGAAGATTTTGAAAAAAATACTATGTTTTGCACTTTACTGACAAAAAGAGAGCAAAGTGCCGTTATGATATTTTACAACGTAGAAAAAGCACATTGCTAAATTTTTGCAGTATTGATGAAAAGTTGCTCGTCTTACTCTTGTTTACATATTCTAATTACAGATTAACTTACGAAATAGTTTTTCTGCGTTTTATTCCTATCAAGTTTATCATCGAAGTTTCTCGTTTTCTTGTTTTTGATTCTCAATCTTTTTTTTCTTACACATACCTTCTTCATTACGTCTATCGAATAAAATAACATATAGGATTAAAAGAGCAATAATAATAATTGCTTTCATTTTATCCTTAGTGTTTCTCAATTTCTAATGTACACGTGATAGTAAATATTAATTCATAGAAGTATTATTTTTACGCCTAATCAGATGAATATGTGTAAACTTGTGTCATTATCTGTATGTTATTTTTCTGTATTGCTTTTTTTGTATAGGAATATTGCATACTGTCTAATAAGATCTAAATAGTAACAACTTTGTCTTTACTGATAAGTTTTCTACTACAACAGTTTAAGGTGCTTTAGTTCAGGCTTCTATTGAAATCCCCAGGGTTGCTTAGAAATCACATGATCAGTGTATTGGCCATTTTAGAACCCCATCCATTTTCTTGTAATAGTATCCTGCAAGAGTACAATTTTTTGAACGCGGACCCGGTCCTGAGTTAATCGGCATCCGGCAGATACTACCAGTCACAGTACAATTTTGAAACTTTTACTTGATGCGAAAAAGTCTACTACTTAGTTTCTTCCATAAACAACAACAAGAAGTGGTCCTCTAAAATCTCATCAATTTCGCTAAGTATACGTTTGTTTGTTGTTGATAATGCTGAAATGGAACTCAATATTGATGTCAAATATCATAATTGTGAATACATACATCAATGCTTTCTCCATCACGATAATACGTATTTACATTTTTGACAATTTATTTTTCTTAGTCGATCTTCCAAGCAAAAATGAAACGTGCAGAACATCTGCTACTTCGGATGCTCATGTTACTTAGAAAAACAGAATATACACATACAGGTTGCTAAGGCAGGCCAAGGAGATGACCCCACGAATTTTTGAAACTTTTTCATTTTTCTCTTTATCAAAAACCTTTGAATCGTTTTTCTAAGCCATCGATCCCCTGTCTCAACCCTAGTGCGATCTCAGAACACTTTTGCACTTTAATAAAAAAATTGACATTTTTATTTCAGAATTTTAAAAGCTGAGCGTAGCTTTAGAGGGTTTGGATGTGGCGCTGTATCTTTTGAAAAGAGTGATACCCACACCATTCGATTTTCCAAAGTTTCTTTTACTTTGCTCTTTCTGAAATTATTATATTCCTGTAGATTTACGGAATGTGTGTGGAACCGTTTATGTTTGCAGCATTCTTTCAGTTTGACTTAGAACAATAAATTCTGGCATTGCTGTTGAATAGAATATCCGTACAACTCTTGATGATATAGACTATTAACGAATTGCAGATATTTGGTTATACTGCTTTCATGTTTCAACGAAACATCTGTCATAGCTTAAATGAACATGAATAATTTGTTGTTGTTAAATGGGAACTATGGTCTTATACGTAGTTGTACGAGCTGTTTAGTTTAAGAGGTGGTGGATCTTTTTTTTTATTGCTATTTTTCATGTAATGTATCGGTTGAATTAATAAGAAACATAATCGCACTGGTGGTATTATAAAGTGCACGATTGAAGATATCACTGAGTGAACGAGTGACAGTCACATTAGCTTATGAGTTAACATTATTTACATGAATGCCAGTGTTTTTGAATAATGGATTTTACGTGAACAAACTTGTTTTGTTTGAAATGTATGTATAAAAGGCAGCATGTGGCTATCATTCACATCACACGTCTTGTATCTTCTGAAACACTCAACTATTTGTTATAAATTGAACATCATTTTCAACGACATTAATTTTAACGGTGATCGCTTCGGAAGTAACGTCGTGTAAAATTCTTTGTGATGGAAAATCGTTTGCATTTTCAGAGCAAAAAGGATACGTTTCGTGAGATTTTGGGTAAACACATGTTTTTTTTCTGATGACTGAATGATTCAATCAATGTATCAGGGTTTAAGACGATATTTACAAAATATAAAACCAATGAACGAATCGGAGTTGGTGAAGAGCTGAAAGAAATATCGTGTATATGCCAGTGAGTTTGATTTTTTTTTTGGAAGACATCATAAAATTAATTTCGTCTTTTAGAAGAAGAAGAAAAGATAATCGAGTCGAGCGGACACGTACATCTGAGTGTGAGCGTTGATTGTCGACAATTCTATCGTGAGAAGTCGTTGACCATAGTGTGTTTTATACAACTGGAAAGTATGATGGAAGAGGATTGTCTGTTAAGTGTTGAATTGTTGGAACGGGTGACAGGGAATATGTGCATTGATCTCGTCATTGTGCCAGTATGTATTCACTTGAAGCATATTCTTTTTTCTCTTTATTTTTTTAGTTGACAATCGAAGAAGGCTAACGTAGAAGTTTCGTTCTGGCTCAAGAAATTTCAACGAAAATTACTCTTAATCCGTGAAAAGCTAAGTAAAAGTTTCTCAGTTGCGCTTTGGATTCGGATGCCCACCGGTCAAGCTATACTTTTATCTTCTTGTAAACCAACCGACTTCAAAACCTAGTCGACGTATGTCATGTCTTAATAGCAAATTATTAATTACAATCTTTCAAGAGCACGGAAGAATGGCTAAATTCGTACCAGAATTTTTACATGGAATGACAAACTCATTTGTCTCAAGAAGATAAAAAACTTAAAGAATGCAAATATCACATTTGTCCTGTTTTGTTCTGTGAGACACTTCAAACATTGATATAAAAAATGAAAAATCATGAAAAAAGAGCTTTTAAACAATACTTATTCGACTGATTCCATTCAAACAAAATAAAAACAGCCTTAATGAATGATGACACATTGTAATCCATCGATTCGGCATGATTGAAGCTATCCTTGATAGATTAAACCATCGCTATGAGATTTTACTACGCTACAAAGCAGAAATTTACGCAAAAAATTGTATGGTTTTCATTTTTTCCCATTTAACATATTTCGTCATAAGCACCGGTCTATTTTTTGCGGGAATATTTATTGTAAACAATTATGTGTCACTTTATCATCATTAAACGCCAAGTTGAAATAACTTTTGAAGTGTGCTGGTCTCTCTAACTTCCTGATGAGATCCTTGAGAGAGGGCGTGGATATGAGTCTTTGGTTCAACGACCACCTCACTCACATGCCGATTAGATTAACTTACGGATGAGTACAATTCTGCCATGCATACCCATTATTTATTATAAAACGGATTTATCTCATCTTTCAAACAAAGCAGATATAAATAAGAAATTATATGTAGTAATTATATCTCAGTTCCAACTTCAACATGGAACAATAATCTTTTTTGTTTCTTGGACAAAAGACATGTTAGACGTAATTTGTATGAAAAGTGAAGAAAAGTTTTGGTAAAACAGGTGAAATTGTTGGTTGGACAAATTTGTCAAGTTCTAAGGTCAAAATTGTTGATTAGAATCTTTTGCATCATGTTGGTTCACTTGAAAATCTAGATTGAAGCCGCAGTTGATCATATTCCTTGCAGTATTTACTGTGGTCATGTCTACTAGAGGCAATATTTGACTGTGACGTTCCGTAGAAATGTTGTTGTTGTTGACCGAAATGGCACTTAAATGAGCATAGGATCCACATTGGTTAATCCTCTTCTTAGGTCCCCAATCCTGTCTGGACGAGTTATTCGCTGTAAAAGCTGCTAAGTAACGTAACGTTTTCTCATGATCTTCACACATCTTGAAATCTTCGGTCTATTTATTCAGAAAGAGAAATAATCCAACAAGAATAAATCAACATACCAATCTCACAGTACCAAGAATTCGATATTCTCGAATGTAGTTGAACACAAAATGGAGAGGAATCGGAATCACGCAAAAAGCACAAATAAACCAGCCTAATATGGTACTCCATGTCGGGTAGACGTATTCTGGAAATCCACCACTGGCTTTGCTCGTCAGTGTAGTGCTATTCAACAATTTAGCGACAGTGATAACCTCAAAAAAAAACACCAATAGTTAAAACAAATAAGAAACCATGAGAAGTTTTCATAAAAAGATTGTTCTCGTGAATCATTTTTAAATTGAAATCGAGAATAGAGACAGTGATATCATCATGTATCCCAATTAAATAGGTAAGCCCAAAAAACATGTATCATAGCGTCAGTTCCTATTCAAATTTCTGTTAATTTAATATAAGTTGAAAGATATCCGAGCGTAGTTCTAGACATAGCTAAAATTCGAACACAAAGCCAAAAACAAATGATCGTAGTCTTGTGGGACGTCAGATGTATAAAGTATCGAATGATTAGAGCATTCTTTTAAGGCATTAAAAATGACATATATATAAGAGATAAATAAAACCTTCTAAAGTAATGAAGAAAAGTACTATCAAACTCGATTAATTACTTCTAAGGCTGAGAAGATATTCAAAGATATTTTAC